>SNQJ01S0192244.1:0-17892 GCA_010110895.2 Picea sitchensis
GAAATGTTGATTTGACTATGAGTCAAATAGATAAGGCTACCAATAAGTTGTATGTACATACTAACATCAAATTTTGAAGAATCAAAGTCCATAGTCACCATCACTTTCGAATGAAATGGGGCAGAACAAGACTTACAATATTCTTGTAGAAATTATTCACACTAGGGAAATTGATGCAACTCAGAAAATTTCACCTCTTTCCTAGAAGTTTATTAGATCATAACCCTATTAATTTTTACCCTTGGGGCTGTTATGAAATATAATTAAAACACTATCAATAGAAAACAATATCTCACCTCTTAATCACCCCAATGCACTAGGAAATTCAACTGAAAAGATGCTAGAGTGTGCCAACAAGTTTCAATCCTATAGGAAAATCTTATCATGCATAAAATAGATCTGAAATTCACTTCATACAACTATAAATAAAATGAAAAATCTTACCTATCTTCTTCAATATTAATTTTAAATCACTTAAAAATTGCAACCTTAACTTATGTCAAAGTAGCAAGATATACAAGCACTGGAAATTACAAAACCATAAAGAAATAAATGACTGGAAGTCAATTTTGCAATAGAGACAATTTTGGATAGCTAAAACTTCACATATTATAAAGTTGAAGTACATATAGCCTCATCCCAAGGCTTGTAAAATCCTCTAGCTCTCTAAAACCATAGCTATAGAAAACTAGGAAAACCCTATCTCACACCAAGGAGATCCAACAAGAAATCATCACACTAGCATGTCCTCCAAGGAAACACATCTCTTCTTCTTCTCTTCAACAAATACAACCTAGGGTTTCATCATAAAACACCAACCCTAGTATTCTAGATACTCCAAAAGATCCATGAAATCCTAGCACTATAAGACAACAGAGATAAAGCCTCATCCCAAGGATAGTAAAATCCTCTATCCCTCTAAAACCATAGCTATAGAAAAACCAAGAAAACTCAATTCACACCAAGGAGATCCAACAAGCAAGCATCACACTAGCATGTCCTCCAAGGAACACATCTCTCTTCTTCTTTCTCTTCTAACAAATACAACCTAGGGTTTCTACTCATTACAAAACAATTTCAACCCTAGTATTCTAGATACTCCAAAAGATCCATGAAATCCTAGCACTATAAGACAACAGAGATAAAGAACAAATGAAGATGCATAAGAGAGTGGAAGACTAGTGTGCTCCCCTTAGTCACATCTCTAACACATGATAATGAACAAGAATGTATTATGAAACATTCTCTCCTTCCTCTATATATGAGAGGTAAGGGAGGCCAACAAAACGTATGTGGGCCTAAGCCCTTACAAGCACCCTACAAATCCACATTTAGTCTCACATATGTGGAGTACTACCCAAGGATACACATTCCAAGCTCCAAGCTAATGAAAAACACAAGCTATTCTCTAATGCAAGTTATTTCCATGAGATGTGCTCAACACTCCTCCTCCGCTTCCAATGACTCTAACGCATCCTCATAAGCCATGTACTCCACATGATCCACTCCCCCTGCATGAAAATTGTCACAACCCAAGTGTCCCAAGTCAAATCAATGCCTCCATGCAAGAATCCAAGCAACCCAATGTTGTCTAAGGGGCTCGATTCCATCCTCTTGAATTCCAAATGCTCATCCTCTAATGAAGGGAATTATTAAAGCAAGAAACCTCCTCCATGTGGCTAGCATGTAGAATTTCACCAAGTTGTCTAAAGATTTCCAATTCCCTAAGGAGGAATGTCATGTAAGAACTTAAATAAGGTCAAGAAACGACTAAGTAATCCATCTGAAAATGTGAAAATCCATCATGAACCATCCAAGGGTTGATCACACCAGTTAGTAAAAAAAACATATTTTGGGTGGCAGGTTAAATTTTGACCAAATTGTATAAGTGGTCCCATGTGGCTGGACTAAGACTGTGATGTTACTGTGAATCCAAAGTGATCCAATTGATGGATGGGTGTAATTCTCAATACCTACAATGCAATTTGACAATTAATGAAGGTTAAGAAAACCATGTAAATCAAGCAAATGTAAATAAGCGAATGAGACAAATGAGAGAAAAAAAAAAATGAAATGTGTAAATAAAAATAAATAGGAGAGAAGCATCAATAATGGAAAATGAAGGGGCATAGTTGTTGGCCTTCCCCCTACCCACCAACTCTCCCTATTTCCTCATTCAATCTCATTCTCAATGGGTCTTTTTTCCAAGGAGGCAAGGATTCACAAGAGCATGAACAACTTTGTAACCAAAGATTGTTGAAATATATTGAGTCCCAATTTGAAGCTAGTTTTCCCATTTGGGTTTCTGTGGTAAAATCTTGGAGGTTCATCAGTGGGATTGATTGTTGTGTTTGATTCTATTTTTATTCATGTTAATTAAATTACTTCTTGGTTATTTCATGGTATGAGATATCATCCCGTGTATGAAAATGAAGAGTCTAATAGCTCCAGAATGTCCACCATCCAATTCCCTTCAAATTATGAGATCTATGGCATGTGAAATTCATCTGTTGCAAATATTCAACAAGTCGCTAAATCTATATTTTCATAGTTGATAGTGTATTTCTCTCACCTGGAGGACATTCTCTCTCCGTAAGTCATTTTTCTCATTGCCTGAGTCGTTTTCTCTTTGCATGAGCTTAGTTTACATTCCCCTCGAAATTTTACTTCGTTCCTGCAAGAATTCTCATCCCCTTTGGCATGTTACCTCATGTTTGGGTGAGTTCACATCCCCCTGGGAATTTCATTTCATGCTTGGACATTTTCACATTTCCATGGGTGTTTTATCTTGTTTCTGTACATTTTCACATCCCCTTGGGCGTGTTATTTTAGGTCTAGATGTTTTCACATTCCCCTGGTTATTTATTTTGTGTCCGGACTACATCGCATCTCTCCTTAGGCCATTTTACATTGCTAGTCAACTCCATTCCTTTGTTGGTGAATTCCACTACTTTGTTGAGCCACTTTGAGAGAAACTTTGTAGATACTTGTAATAAATTCATTTTCACATTTTATAAAACTTTTTTTGAGCAATGATACATATGTAGGAGTTCCACCACCATACAAGGTTAAGAGGGAAGCATTATTGTTTTGATGATTCCTTTACATTTGTGGGAAACAACCTTGATATAGCAACAAGGAAGTTGGTCATTTAACAACAAAAGATGCTTTCAGAAACAAATATATTTCTTTATTAATGGAAATTGGTGAGCTATGGAAGGAACTCATTAAAAATTCTACATCTAAAATCAACATTGAGAAGATTGATATTTAATTGCAATTTAAAGAGTGGTTTTCTTTATTCCCTAACTTGTTGTTTTGGCCTCATCACCCAAGGCAATGTCTAGGATGAGCTTTGTATATGTATTCTACAACCATCTCTCAGTCTAGTTTGAGCTCAAATGGAATGCATAGGAGTAACATGCACATAAAGTGTTAAGTGGTGTGAGAGAAAATTCTGATATCATAGTTTATAATCAACCAATAGATATGAGTTTTTAACTTGAATTACCATTTAAGTGGCATTGAAATTAGTCAATCTTGGAAACAAAAAATTACTTTATCTTGGCAATTCTAATTTGAACATACATTTGTGTGTTGAATGGATTGGTTGTTTGAGTTTTGTGTTTTGCAAATTAAAGGGGCATATTAGCATATCAATTCAACCAATACATGGGATTGGACAAATAATATAAACATTGTAGCCATTAAAAGTGCAGAGAAGAACAAAGAATATTGAGATCCTTGTACAGGGCATAGGACATAGGCCTAGTGTCCTTTCTACAGGAAAAGCACTCTATACAAGCCTAAGAACAAAGTTAAGATAGAGACAAGGAAATTTATTATACAAGGGTTTGTGTTGGTGAAGTGAGTGTGCTATAAGTCCCCATCTACGATCATATGGTATCAAATAAATTGCATCCTTGACCATGACAACTACCAAAACTTTGAATAGAACATTGAAAAACTCAACATGGGTAAATAAAACAAAGAGAAGTTGGAATATTTGAGGGAAATCAATGCTTGGCTTCGAGAAGAGAATGAACGCTTGAAATATCAAGTCCAAATGTTCAACCAAAGGATGGTAGAGATGGAGAAGTGCCTTAAGAAATCTACCAAACTATTGCCATTGTTAAAGAATAAGTTTGAATAACACCAAAGCTCCCTAATAGCAATCATGATGGATTGAGACAAGCACAGAGTGCAAATTGTACACCTTGGTGAGAAGCTCATCCAGATGGACAGTTGGAAAGCATATAGGATGATTCAAATGATGGAACAACTACAAAAAGAGTTATCAAGAAGGAGGAGGCCTTGGAAAATATCCGCTAAACTATCCAAGAGACCAAGGAAGCAAGGCCACTTTTCATTGCCACTACCCAAGCCAACACTATGACCAAGAACACCCTGGTAATCTCACCTTTTGTAGAAATTTCTCTAGCGCATGTTATTGAATTTGAAAAGAATACCATAGGTATTGGTTCCAATCTCCTAAGGAAGATGGGCTATGATGGAAAAGGGTTAGGAAAGATAAGACAAGGCATCTTGAGCCCCATTGTAGCCACACCATGGGTCAAGCATGAAGGCTTAATCTTCGATGGTAAACTAGAAAATACCATGACCATGAAGACCATTTTTGTGAAGGCTAAAAGACATGTATTGGATTTATCATCATGAAGGAGAAACAACAGTAAGTGAAGGTGGAAACTCACCACCATCTTAGACTTTTTGTGGTAGATTGAAGAATGGAAGCAATGAGAAAAGCTTACACCATCACTCAAAAGAAGTAGCAAACCAATCAGTCAGGGAAAGAAGAAGAACAATACCAAGAGGTATTAAAACAAGACATCCCTTGTTTGTCACTACTACAAGAAGAGATTACAACACATGTTGCAGGATATATTTCTTTCAGAGGAGGAATGGAGATATGATTTATTCAATCCAACAATGAAATTAGATGCACATGGAGAGGAGGAGTATGTCGAGAATTCCTTGTAGCAGTTAATAAGAAATGTTTTCACCATTGCAATTTGAGTGGACATTGGGAAGTGAAGTGACGATGACTTCACCTAGATATTGACCCCGTAGGTACCCCAACCAAGAGGATCTTGTGGAAAGTGAATCCTAACAAATATGGAGAGCTATTTCCATATCCAAATCAACGAAAAGAAGTTTTCCAAGAGAGATAACAACATAGGAGGTATTCATCGCCAATGAGGACAGTATGGGTGCCAACATCAAGGAAACCCCATTCCATTTTCTACCCACAATCTTCCAAAAGAAGTTTTCCTTCTTGAATATGTGCTAGATACTGATGCACAGTGTCAATGACCTTGCATAGAGGAGTTCTTAATAATTCCATGTTGTTCTTGCAATCATTTTCATGCACTAGAGAGTTGTTTCCATGCTAGGAAGTAACTGATCCTAGAAAGAGAATCCAAACCACACTTCCTTTTGAGGGATTTATTTTCAAAATATTCACCAATACCGGAAGCGGGGTGGAATCATTATTGAACCCTTTTTATCATTTTAATCACAACATGTAAACATTAACTTATCAATAATGCCATTCAACAATGCACAACATCAAACATAATACACAATATATTTTATGTGGAAACCCAAACTGAGAAAACCACAAAGCACTTTTAATATATATATTGAATATTACATCCACAAGAATCACCAACTTCCAAGATTTTCCAACACAAACTGGAAGGAGGAAACAACCCCATGATTACAGCCACCAAGGATTCTCCAACTCTCGATTTACCATATCACCGACTGAAGGAGGCAACAAAACCCCTTGTCTTTATGACCAATTAAATCAAGCAAAGTTGCAATGCCCTAAGAACCAACTTGTTGAATGAAGACACCAATATTCCTATGCACCACCTAACCACCCTTATTTTCCGTGCACAAACCCGAAGAGACCTCAATATCCTTTCCTGTAACCACCTTTTTTACACCCTTGTTTCAAAATTACTCTCATAATAATATCATCTCTAGGTCCTCAACCAATCTTCTCCAAATACCTCACACAAGTATGCACCAAATGCGGATGTCAAGTTGCTCACAAGTCATCGTCACCGAAGGTAATCTCTTCCCTCAAGAATCCTCTACTAGAATACACCCTTGATCATACCAGACTTTTCAAAGTGAATCCCTGCCTAATTTTGAGATAGATGCATTCACCTCCTAATTTGTGTAATCTGCATGTGCTTCCTTTCTTACCTTCTCAGGGTCATCATTTTAACTTCTTTGTTGGGTCAATTTTTTTCAAGATAGTCCATTGGTTGTTTTCCACAACTACTTCTGAGAACTCCTCAATGTCAAACCTATAACATTCTTAAGAGGGATGCCAAACAGACCTACCCAAGGTTACTTTTGTACTTGTCCCCAAAACTAATCTACAAACTCACTCAAGTTACTTTTAAGTTCAATGCCAAGATAGCTCTAAAATCTTGTTGGGATACCTCTGCAGCATTTCCTCAAGACTGGTCTGAAAACCACTTTGGTTGTTTCTGAAATTTGTGCCTAAGATCCTCCAACACAGACCTAGAACTAACACTTCATTCCAGAAGTGTTGCTTCTAGATCGACCCAAACAATGCCTTTCTTTGGTCTCAAGTCAGACCAAAAATTTCTTCTTAGTGTCCTGAATATCAACCTTAAACTTGCACCATAAATAATCCTTAAACTCATACTAAATAATCTTCAAATTAGCTTTAAGATACACCTGCAATCTGCTCCAGAATAGACATGAAAAAAATATATACTTGCAATTTACGTAGGTACCCTAGAACATGTGCCAAAGATCAACACCAAACAAATCCAAAACTTCATTTAGTTTGCTCTAAAATTCACACCAACAACAAGTCTGAAACTACACTAAAAACTGATCTAAACTTGGCTTAGACCTTGCACAAAATGGACCTCAAACATATCTGAAACTTGGCATCAACATAGCCCTTAATCTTCCCTAAATTTTGTTGATATTTCACCTCATAGTAGTTATGAAATCCTCCCTAAACTGCTTCATAACCTACCACATAATAGGCCCTCAAACTCGCCTAGGTTTGACCTCAGATATTGCTCCTAGATAGACCCTTTATTCACCTCAAAAACTGACCTCGGAATATGTCTTGTACACATGAAATCTACCTCAAAATAGACCTTAAGCACTGCCCACAGACTTCTGAAATTTTCCCTGAATATACCTTCAAACTTGACCTTGTTGGGTTCTCAAAAATTCGGGCTTTAGATCCGCTTATTTTTACATTAGACAAAAAATCACTTGAGTCTTCATTGGATCAAATTACCCTAGGTTCTTATTTATACAAGATTTAACCCTCTTTTTAGGGCTAACTTGACCCAAATAATTAATTCAATAGGGGCAACTTGAATCTTTCCACTTGAATAATATTTTCAATATTTATTTCACAATGACTTTTACACTTGCAAATTCCATTTTTATCCCTTTGGGGTCATAATTCACATTTTCTATCATAATTTTATCTTTAATACTTATCAAAATTTGGGGCCAACTTTACGTAACTTACCTTGTTTCCATTTCACATTTAGGTCGACTGATGGGCTTTTCCTTTATTTTATAGGGCTTCTTCATTTGTTTTCAAAGGGTTTCATCAAGGCTTCTTTTCTTTATAATAACCCATGCAATGGGAAAATGCAAATTGATTATATTTAAGAGGAATATTCTCAATCATGAGCAACCACTGCAGGTACACCTATCATTGGAAACAAATTGACTTAGGATTATCAATCAATGGAGGTTTTGCATTAATTTGCAATGTCCTTCATACTCTTTTTTCCTCAATGACTGCGGGGCTTATTGGCCATTCATTCAGTTTCTTTCCTCTTCCAGACTCTCAAGTCCATTGGTATTTCCTATTATTGTAATCCAATGAAGTATATTAAAAGCGTTCATGTCAAATCTCCTTCAAGGCTCTTCAAGTAGCCACATCTTCATTACTAATAGGAGCTTCAAGTAGATGGCATTGCCTTCTCTTCTTCATTGCTTCCAAGGAGGATGTGTTCTTTATGTTGATTACCAACTCCACATCTTCATTACTAATAAGGGCTTCAAGGAGATGGATTTTCCTTCTCTTATTCATTGCTTCCAAGGAGGATGTGTTCTTTATAACATCAATCTATCTACCTTTGACATCATTGACAACAACATTTCCAACAATAATAGCATGATGTCATAGATTGGGGTCACACTGAACATAGACTGACATTTGACTTGGCTTCATTGGCTGCCAAGATGGAAAATTCCAAGACTAAGGGGGAGATGGGAATAGATGTTGATTTCAAAGTTTAGATCTAGATATTTCTTAGAGAAAGGACGAGACATTGTTGGAATTATTGGTTGTGTGTTTTCATTGATGGCGCTGCCACTGTCACGTATAGTAAACAAAGAAAAAGCAACACGTACCATGAAGAGGTAGAATCACCTTGGGCAGAGACTATGATTATTGTGGATCATGATAGGATCAACAATGATCTTATGTTCTAAAAGATCAGACAGATATCCTTCATTTGACAAAAATAGTGCATAGAGGAGCCACCAAATTACGTCGAAGGAATAATGCTTAATTGAAGAACTTAAACTCAAGAAGAGATAGCCTTTGACGGATAAATAAAATGCATAGAGAGCGCACCAACACAAATCTCGGCGGAAGAACGCAATTGAAGCTCTCATTTGAAACAACACATGAGACAAATTTCTATGAGTAAATAAATACTTTTGTAAAGGATCGAGTTATGTGAGTCATTCATTCTTATTTAGATCCATCTGCTGGATCAAGGTGTAAAAGTCGAGTATTAAAGCGACGCCAAATCGTTCTGCTAGTTCCGAGCAATAGCATGGAAATTTGGATCAAGCCAAAATCATAGATTGAGAGGGATTAAATAAGATCCATCAGATTTCATGGAGGAAATTCAAGTGAGATATCAATCGTTAGATCAGTTTGGGATCTATCTTGATCTTCATATAGAACCAAGTGGAAGGAAAAGATATGATCCACAGTAGTCAACTTCAATGATGAACAATTTCTACAAAAATAGTTTTAAATGCCCACCCAAGGCTTTAGCCCCTAAGTCCCGGGCGGAATGAGAGCCATCCTAATCTCTGGAATTCATGACCATTTGATGAGGATAGGTGAGTCCAATGCAGGTAAACTTTGTATGGACCACTGCACCGAACCGAATGGAAGGATCTGAGGCCGGAGCCCCGAGGCCGGACCGACCGATGGACGGACCCGACCGATCCCGATCTGACCGAGCCGGACCGACCCGGACCGACCGGATCCCGGACCGGACCGAGGGACACGGAGGACGAGGACTGACCGGACACCCGAGGCCGGATCGACCGGACACCCGGAGGCCGGATCTCGGACGAACGGAGGACTGACTGACCGAGGCCCGACCGGAGACCGACCCGATCCGGACGACAACGGATCCGGATCCCGGACGGATCGACCGGACTGACCGAACGACCGGACAACCGGAAGGAATGGAATGGAATGGAATGGACGGATGGAATGGAATGGAATGGATGGAATGGAATGGAATGGACTGGAATGGAATGGAATGGAATGGCCGGAATGGACCGGAAGGAAGGAATGGAATGGAATGGAATGGAATGGAATGGAATGGAATGGAATGGAATGGAATGGAATGGAATGGAATGGAAGGAAGGAATGGAATGGAATGGAATGGAATGGATGGAATGGAAGGAATGGAATGGAATGGAATGGAATGGGTGTGTCTCAAAGCTAATGTTCCCAATGCTAAAATTCAACGGGCACTCTGTCTCTCAGCTGTCCCGAAACTCTCGCTTACAGAAATGCAATGCCACCATGCAAAAAAAATAGGAGTGGAAGAATTAAAAGCCCCTGAAGTCAATTCTTGGCTCAGCATGGAGTGTTTGGGAAAGGATGATTAAAGTGGTTCTCCTTCTCTCGCAGAAAAGGGTGAGTGCAGTGGAAAATGCCTATATGGGAAGCCTGAAGAGTGGCTATAAAACTATGGCTCTGAGAATATGAAAAAGCTTGCTCAATAAGTAAGTTCCACTTCATAAACTTCCCAGCTGCTGTCCTATATTCCTAGTCCTATGCAAGTGGTTGTGAGCTGAGATGTAGTTTCAGGAGTGCTTTTGGATGTATCCCTTGTTGGAAAAACAGGGATGTGCTCACTCCAGATGGGTCCCACCATCAAGCCCACTGGTCCTGTCCTGTTTTAAAACCCCATTTTGTTTGAGTGGGTGGAGTCCCAGCCTTAACATAGCCCCTCTTCCAAGTGCCTTTTTCCTCTAAAGCTGTGTACTGAGGTTTCTTCTCTGGCCAACCACTGCTTTCTCATGTGGAGGCACTGTAAACCATCTTACTGAAATTCCATACTGTAGTCTCCATTCCACAGGTATATAAGTGCCCACTGACTATAAATTTTTGTGCTCCCAAGAACTGCCCATGTCTGCTCCTAATTTCCCTAAGTTTTAGTTCCATGTGGGATCCCAAAACCCTATGGAAAGTTTAAAAAAGTAAGTCCTTAATGAATGCTAGAAGAATTAAAATATAATTCATACACCACTTGTCCAATCTAGAAAATAATCATGTAAGGTCCATAAAGTTTTGGAATTAATTTCTTATTCTTCTTTGTTTGATAGTAGATTTCTTTATAAGGTTGCAAAGCCCTTTTCAAAAATACCCAATCACCCTCCCCAAATTATCTTTCACTTCAAGGTTGATTTGCTTGTTGCTTCACTCTATTTTGTTTCATTCAAGGTTTCCTTAAGAATTGTCATTGTTTCTTTAGTTGTTTCCATACATGACTCTATTTCCTCCACTTTGAAATGGTCTTGTAAAAAATATGAGATTCTAGGAGTTAGATATCATTAAGGGATTCAAATGGGGACATCTTACTAGATGTGTGATAGGTGGTATTGTACCACCATTCTCGCTTAGAGGAAGCCACTTCACCCATTAAGATTTCTTCCTCAAGAATGGAAAATGTAAATAACCCCAAACATTTTTTAATCCATTTTGTTTGACCATTTGTTTGTGGATGATATGTTGAGCTCATAGCTAGTGTTGTTTTGCTCATCTTCCATAATTCTTTCCAAAATATTCCTATGAATTTTATATCTCTATCACTTACTAAATAAATAGGAGATCAAGTTAGCATGATGTAACCTACCACTAAACCAACCTAATCCTAACTGGATAAACCTACAATAAATGAGTGTTAGGGCCTTAGGGTACTTAACATAGCCCCTCTCTTTTTTTTAAAAGGTTTGTCCTCAAATCTTGTAACTGAGAGTATTTCTTCATGAATTGCTCATCTCCCTGTGTAGCCTCTTTCCTCGAGGCATATTCTTCCAACTGATTAGGTATTCTATATTGGTTCTATTCCACAGAGATATAAAACACATATCTACAAAAAAGAATTGGCTCAAGAATCAACTTCCTTCTTCATCTAATTAAAGTTTTGTCTTCACTCTGGGCATAGTTTCTACCAAAAACCTTTTTTAGAAAATAATATACATGAAAAAACCTTATGAATGTGAAGAAGGAAAATATAACCCATACACCACTTGTCCAATATGGAAAATAATCATGTAAGGTCCATAAAATTTTGGAAATAATTTATTCCTTTCTTTTGTTTGAGATTAGATTGCTTATAAGGTTGTAGTCTCAAAAATACACAATCACCCTCCTCAAATTATCTTTCACTTCAATGTTGATTTTGTTTGTTGTTTCATCATGTTTTGTGTCATTTAAAGGTTTTTGTCAAGAATTGTCATTGTTTATTTAGTTGTTTCCATATGTGACTCTATTGCCTCCACTTTGGAATGGTCTTGTAAAAAATATGAGATTCTAGGAGCTAGATATCCATTAAGGGATTAAAATGGGGACATCTTAGTAGATGTGTGATAGGTGGTATTATACCAAAATTTTTCTATGGAGATCCACTTCACCCATTGAGATTACTCATCTAAAGAATGGAAACATAAATAACCCTCTAAACATTTTTTAACTATTTTTGTTTGATCATTTGTTTGTGGATGATATGTTGAACTCATAGCTAGTGTTGTTCAACTCATCTTCCATACTCTTTCAAAAATTCTGTGAACCTTTTATCTTTGTCATTTACTTCACATTTTGGGAATTCCATGAAGTCTATGAATTTCCCTCATGAAAACTTCTACAATTTGAATTGCTATAAATGTGTTTTGAATTCCACAGCATATTTTGTGAGTATATCCATGACCAAAAAAAAGGCATCCATACCTTCTAATTTCATTAAACCTACGATGAAATCCAGTGATATATCCTACCATCTTTGATTAGGTATGTGTAAAAATGTTGAAGTAACCGACTTTTTATTGTTTCTCCTTATTTCTTTGGAAAACCCGGGAGATTATCTTTTAAAAAAATTTGATTGTATTTCACTAACCCAATATATCCATAATGTCCTACCATTAGAGAGTCATGAGACTCCCTTAATATTTGTTTCTTCAACTTTGATTGAGGGTATACAAATATTCTAATTCTTGTACTATAGAATATCTCTCTTCCATTCCTAATGTTCCATAGAGTTCATCCCTTCCTTAATACATTGTATTTTTTGTCTCTTACTATTGTCATTTTTCCATGGTGGGATTCTTCTAACCACACTAGAATGGAGATGTAATGGAAAATAAAATGGAGGCTTCTTCTATTATGGAAAAGGAATCTACTACCACATTTTCCCTCTTCCCTTTGTAGATTATTTCAAAGTCAAACCCTACATTTTTCTACCCATTTATTTTTCTCTTTTAATGACAATCTTTGCTCCAAAAAGTACTTTAATCTATCATGGTATTTCTTGAATTTAAAGTGTCTCCCAATGAGATATTGTCACCATTTTTTTTTTTTTTTTTTTTTTTTTTTCCATTTATTTTTCATATGTATATTTATGATACAAGTGGATATCGATGGCCACCCACCTATATTCCATCGGCTCAAAAAAATTCCATTTGGCAATTTTAAGGCCAGTCCCAATCTTTTGGGTCATTTTGGAGTCTTTAGATCTTATTGCTTTTTCTTTGGCAACGCTTCTAACATGTAGCTAAAGGAAAATACTATGCCAACAAGAATGTGTACTCATCAACTAGGACCTTTCCAATTGTGTATTAAGCACCCCAAACAAAGATCGTGTTCCAAAGTTACTGAAAGTTTATTGCATCAACTACCCCATTAGCCCACAAACCTTTGCATGCTTCATCATCTCCCAAGGTTAGGGTTTTGATGTTTAGGTTTTCATTTATTTTTTATAAGTTAAAATGTAACTAATTCACCATCACATAATGGTACAACAAGTTTACGCAACAGCTTATTTTTTCTTTAGTGCCATGCTAGGAAATTAAACATCAATCTAAAAAATGGCATGCAAGTAATCATTCACATAACACATCATAGACCACCTTACAACCAAGGCACAATGCAATAGCAGTTATCTGTGGCATGAATCCCAATCAAAAGTTAAATCACTCGTCAAAATAATCTTGCATCTTGCACAAGAGACTAAAATTTAAAACCATCAACACTACACTAAAATTCAGTGCGCACAAGGAGTTTAATTACTCAACTAGTCATACATCGCATTAATGAATTGTGCACGATCATTCTATTCAATTAATCCATCGTTTACACATCAACAATTTAGGCACACGAGAAAATAATTAATAATTCAAACATCAATTACAACAATCAACATCATAATCAAGGTAAGAACATGATCAATTCCAGATATACATAAGTCGCGTGTCGAATCACTGCGCCCAATTAATCCTTCTCGAGATCTCAATAGTAACATGGTGACAAGCGTTCTAGATAACTAAGGCGTAAACAATTTACGCCTCAACTCAGTTCCAGGTGCAAGCAATCCAAACATCCTCTAGTAACATTCATTATAAGGAATGAACGAAGCATTCTAAAATCAATCAAGCTAATCATCGACGTGAGGTAATACATTCATTATTTTTAATTGTGAAAAAGCTAAGATCTAACCGTAAGGAAAATTCCATAAGCGCAAGAAGCTAAATTCTAAAAGCATCATCTATCACATAAATCCCAATGCACAAGAATCTAAAATCCCTGACTATCATTCACACATACAATCTATTTGCGCAAGCAGTCAAAACCTAAAACCATCAATCATGCATCCAAATTGATAAAAATCTAAGCTTACTCTTTAAAGGATGCCATCATTTAGAGACGTGAAAATAAATAGGAATGTGAATATAATTATAAAGGCGAAGATTGTCTTTGACAAGGTGTTACCCATGATTTTGGTCATCATGATGAGATGTATTGATGATGGTGTACTTGGCTCTTCGAAGAACTTCCCAGAAAGTTACTTTCATCTCTTCCGAGAAAACTCGCTTTTGAAGAAGGTTCGTAGGCCGCTAGTATATTTGGGTGTGAGAATGCCTGATCATAGCAGTCATTTTAAGCTGTGGTGCAAACTCTCACCAGGTTAAACTAATTAGGTGTGAACTCTTCCTAAAGCATGGAAAAAGATGAATTTTCAATGTTTCTAGAAGGGAATCTTCTAGAAGGGATGAGTTGGCATTCGAATGGTTATCCTTGTACTGGATTCCTAGATATTTTGGGATCATTCTTATCCAAGTAACTAATTCATTCTCTCCCATATATTGACGGAATTCTCATGGAAAATGTTAAACAAAATTAATTGAAGAATTGGTGAAAAGTAACCGTGTGAAGGACTTAGCCTCGAATAGTAGCTTGGAGACCCTGAAGCAAGTCTACTACCAAGAGATTTGATCTTCTTCATACAAGGATTGAGTAAGTGTGTAAAAGCGTTTCAAGGCCATCGAAAGGAAGTTTGCAAACATCAAGCTCGTGTTGTGTAATCTTTACTTTCCATTAATAAGGATACAGCAGTATGTCCCTTTCCCGTAAAGCTAATCTCACTTTATTGTGTAATTCCTTGATCATACACATAGGTTGGATGTTGAATATATTTTGCTATCTTCACTTTGTTGGTTTGTTTTGTCTTGTTCTTGACCTCACGAGCCGAGTGAAGTGGGAGCAACAGAGACCCTAGGGAAGCTTATATAAAGGCATGTTACTTGTTTCTTCCTACTAGTTGATTCAATGGTCAAAACTTAGGGAAAGAGCTTCGTCCGTCTGTTTTATTCTCTAGATCCACAGTGGGATCTAGAAGTCGGCTTAGTGTCCCAAGACCTACCAATTAGTCCGATAACACAAGGGGATTTCATCCTATATGATTACCATCATTTATGCGATGAATATAAATATGAAATGAATAATTTAAAAAGTGAAAAACCTTCTCTATAATTAAGCCACCGTTACATGACTAGGGATGGTATGACTTTATGGGATAAATCTTATTGCAATATGATTTTTAAATAAATCTTAAACTGAACAACCTTTAATCTAGAATATTGATAACTGAAATATAAAAATTATAACTGGAGTGAACTCTAATACCTCACTCATTAATTAGAGATAAGACTCCAATCCAAATGATAGACTAAAATTCCTCCCCATAATCATAAAATATATAACACATATTTATTATTCTTTAATCGGAACCCGCCCACATAGAGAAAAAGGGGGGGAAACGAAGAGACCTGCCAATGAATTTACCACGGATCTAGTTAGAAAATAAGTGGGAAGAATAATCCACTGAGGGCGTTGGAATGAAGAGAACAATCAGATCAATGCTCAAGGGCTTGATGGGAAGGTTTACTACCATAACGGTTAAGAGAATGAATTTAAGGAGAAACATTCGAGAATCTTCTCCATAGAAAAACCACCCAAAATCAATAAGGACAGAAGGGAAACCTAGGGAAACATGTCCCATTTTAACTGGATGCAAGGAAGAGTAGATGCCAAATCGTTGGGAAAAAACCAATTAACACAATGCCAGGACTCCCAGTAAGCTCACGTGCACATGTTATCACAGGTTTGTTGGGATGAACAAATTAAATACAACTGGGAGAATCAGAATAATAATGTAAATATTTCAATTGGTTCGTGTTTATATGGAAAACGTAAATATTTCAATTGGTTTGTGCTCATACAACAAGTGTAAATATTTCAATTGGTTTGTGTTTATACAGCGAATGTAAATATTTCAATTGGTTTGGGTTTATACAACAAACGTAAATATTTCAATTGGATAACACAGGTTGGCTAAGGTTAAAAAAACGCATCGATTTCATCGGTTTAAATGAAGGGATACCCTCCAGGATGAAGCTCTGGCCAGGGCGCCCAAGATCTGAGAGTAAAAATGAAGGTCAAGAAAAACTGGCGTAGATGTTCTGGGCAAGAATGAATTGAAATAAGACAACTGCGCCCATTCTCTCTCTCTCCCTCTCACATGCAATCCCTCACTCAAATTTTGGTGGAGTAAGAACCAAGGGAAAACGCGGTGTAAACACACTTGTATTTTCGTACACAACCAATGTGAAGTCTCTCCTCTCTCACACGCAAGACCTCCGGGATTCAAATGGTGTAAGAACAGATTTAGAAAAAGGGGCCAAGCCTCTCACACATAGGGAAAACGCGATTAAGGTCGTGGTAAAACATTTTTCTTTTTTAAAATAAAACAATGCCAGACAACCATTCTCAACACAAGGCCATCTCAATTATTAATTTTTATCTTGATTTGAACAATAAAAAGATGAAATCTTCATGCCACCTAAACCCAATACGCAGAGAAAACTCAAACTTGTGTGTAAATAAAAATAAAAAAGATGAAGAATTCACGCAATCCATCCTCAACATGCAGACAATTCCTATTTTCATCTTGCAATGTAAATAAATAAAGAGACGAAGACTCCACGCAATCGTCTGAAGGAAACTACAGGAGGCACAGGGGTAAGGGAAGGGTGTCCCAAGTTCTGGAATTTTTTGAGACAGCTCAACAAGAAAAACAACGCAGAAATTCAAGAGGTACAGAGATATATCACAATAATCATAGAGGCTAAGGAGGGAATAAATGTCAAGAGAGAATTCCTTGTTGCGCAGAGAAATGATCCTACACTTATTATCCATGCACAGGAAAGCAGGGAATTTGAATCCAAATTGTTAACACCGAAGTGAAAGACAGTTGATTCGGCTCCTGGCTGACTACTCAGGCACAAACTAATAACTTAAAGGATAAGGGAACAAAAGATAAAAACGCAAATCTGCATCCAGATCTTCTCTATGGAGAAACAAAATAATAATAAAAAAACACAATCAAGGAATAAAGAAAACATGGGAAGGAGATACAAAAGCGTAGGCAAGGTTTTTAACGGGTAAATAGGTAGATGCGAACATGAACTAATCCCCCTAGATCCACCTGAATCTAGAACAAAACAAAACGGAACACGATGCTTTCCCTAGGTTTCAATCATTGATTTTAACTACCAAAGAAGGAATATATAGCATACCTTATGAATCACTTCCTTATGTCTTTTTTGATCCTGCCTTACTCTGATGTTCCTATGAGATCAGATCTGCAATAGCACAAATCAACCAACGTGAAAGCAGCAATAGTGAAATTCAATGACAACCCAAAAATGTGATCAAGGAATCATGTAATAAAATATCAATCATTTTATGGGAAAGAGACGTGCCACCGTATTATATTAATGAAAGGTAGAAGATACAACTGAATCGCCTTGATGTCGCAAGTTCCCTTTCAGTGGCCCTTTGTTTTGACACACACATACATATGTTCTGACATTTGCATGAATATTTCTCTCAAAAGCTTGATGGATGAATGGAGACCTCAAGCATCACTTGAAATAGGATTCTTCACACAGTCTTCAACCTATTCTTTATTCAAC
>SNQJ01S0192245.1:8615-31782 GCA_010110895.2 Picea sitchensis
GACTGTCTTTTAAATCGTTTTATCAGATCATTGAATGCAGTCTGCAATCAATGTTATTTTATTAACTGTAATTCTTCCCTAATTAAATCTTGCTTAATAATCTTTAATCATTTATCAGTTTAGGGGCGTTACAATTGCAGAAGTAAATATACAATTATTTGAATGGATTTATTGTGAGATGTCATGCTTTCGTCATGTAATGGATTCGAAAGGGCGTCACCTATGTACATATATCATATTATCATAGAACAAAGAGAAGGATAAATATATTCCTTTGTTCCACTACACATGCATGGATTTAAGTAATGGTGTATAATGGGTCATGACAAAGTTGTATGTCAATGTGTATGAGCACCATAGCGCCAATGTCACAATATCATTGGCATCAACAAGTGACATTGACATCATAGCATGACCTGTACGCGAGATGATATGCCCCGCAAGTATACAGTGTACAAACCAATATAAAAACCTACAACTTGAAGGGTGTAGGGGACTATATCTATTCTCACATGTAGAATAACATCCACACAGCTTCTTCTTTGTAATGAATAATTAATATCTTCTACATTTCTTTTTCCTTGGAATACAATTTGTTCCACCCTCAAACTCATAAGCAAGAATGATATCATCGATACCTTGTCAACGTCATTGACAATTGGCTCATGAAGAGCCCAATCAACAATCAACTCGAGAAGAGTGAACATGTCACAAGTGAAATTTAAACCAAAGTGAAGACGATAACATTCATCCTCTCAACCATTGAACTAGATCCAATTTACAATCGATATCTTCTATCTAATATTTAACCCACTTCACTACAAAATGTCTACTCCAACTATTCTATAAAATATTTCAATACTTTACTAGTTTAAATGAAATATTCACTCCTAATAAAAAAACCTTTTAAAATCTTATTAAAATTAAATATTTACCTCTTAAAATATTTTAAAACTTTATTTTTCTATCCACCCTTAACAATCACCTCTTAGCATTTTGAAAAAACATGTCTCTCAATAAGATGGAAATTCTTTATCCAAATCCTATTGTTTGGTGAATTATTCTCTTCATGCAAATTCTTAGAGTTTTGTGAATTATTCCCATAACTTTCCTCCTCTCAACCATTGAGCTAGATTCAATTTACAATTGATATTTTATATCTAATATTTAAACCACTTCACTACAAAATGTCTACTCCAATTATTCAATAAAATATCTCAATACTTTATTAATTTAAATGAAATATTCACTCCTAATAAAAAGACCTTTTAAAATCTTATTAAAATTAAATATTTACTTCTTAAAATATTTTAAAACTTTATTTTTCTATCCACCCTTAACAATTACCTCTTAGAATTTTGAAGAAATATGTCTCTCTCAATAAGATGGAAATTCTTTATCCAGATCCTAGTGTTTGGTGAATTATTCCCTTCATGCAATTCACAGAGTTTTGTGAATTATTTTCATAACGTGTTTTGTAATTTATTCCCATAACTAGAAGACAAGATATCCAAGCATTTTAAAGGATTTCATTTTATCATTGTAATTTTAATTTTAATAAACCCACAATATGGAACTTTGTTGTAATAGAATGGTGTTTTTTTCCAACAAGAAAAATTTTCAATATATTATAAATACATGGTGTTCAGAGTACATAAGTAAAAAGACATAATGCATCCATCAATGCCAGCGGCACAACATAGAGATGAGTTTCAAACAAGAAGACCTCCAAATACTCGAAGATAATATACTAAGGCATGTTGCGCCAATATCTACGGTAGGCAAAATCTAGAAAAGGTTCCACCANAAAAAAAAAACCTCTGATCCATCATAAGAAGAGATGAAGAAAGAGGGGAGGACCCTCGTGCCCATCGATCCATTTGTTGTATTGGATCTTTCCATCTGGAAAATGAAGCACCTTTTTGGACAAGGTTTCTGCCTCTTCATTTTCTTCCTTGTAGATGTGTGTGAAACTAATAAAGCTGAAGATATGTTTCAACACCCACACCTAGTCCAACCAGTCTAAAAGCGAGGAGACTTGAAGAGTCCCCTTATTATTTACCCAATCGATCACAATCTTTGAATCACCCAAGACTTGGATATGCTCAATATCCAAACAGATAGCCAATGTTAAAGTAGCCCACACACCCAGGAGCTTAGCTCTAGTATTTGTACCTGGACCGCAGTTTAGAGTCCACTTGTAAACAATGTTTCCAACTATTTTTATAATGCCTCCAGCTCCACTGATGAGACCATTTTCTTGTGCCACTCCATCAAACCATGCTATAGAATTCAAAATGAAAGCAGAAGTTTTTTTTAGTCTAGGCATCTTTCTTGGCAGTGGCTTACTTCCAGCCATGCTTTCTAAGAAACCAGATACTCTACAGGTAGTCCCCAGTAAGGAAGGGGCATGAGAATCAAAGATGCAAGAATTGCGCTCCAACCAAATGTACCAATAGACCAAAGAAGGGAGAAAGACAAAGGATTTCTCTTGTTTTTACCAAGTTTCAAAACAACCCGAAATAGAGTTACCACTCCATAAAGTGTTCAAGCTGAAATTTGCAATGAGAAGTTGCCAAAGATTTTGTACAAAAGGACAGTTAACAAACAGATGTAACCCCGTCTCCTCCTCCAGCAAACACAAAGGGCATATACTAGGGCCTATCCAACCTCTTTTATGGAGGTTTTCCCAAGTTAAGAGTTTGTTTTCAACAACCAACCACATAAACAATTTTATTTTGTAAGGAAGGTCCCAGGACCACAAATGTTTACGCCACCCCTCACTCTGGAGAGGCCATAACTTTTTTGATAGAGCAGTATAGATATTTTGAATAGTGAGCAAACCCAAATGATCCCCACCAGTCCAGAGCAACAAATCATGGCAATATCATCTTGAATCACTGCATTTGGACACATAGCAAATATAAAATATCCCTCTAAGTTAAACATTGGACAATGAAAACACATATTAATTAATTGGATAAAGGTGAGAACATTATTCTTAAAAATGTGTTCATTGATGTGAATCGATTACTCATAGTCCCTACTGAAGGCAAGGAGGGATTAATAATACTATGCATGCATTATAGGGGTATGGTAGGGGTGTTTATGCAACATGTACCCAATATTGCAGAAGTAAATATACAATTATTTGAATGGATTTATTGTGAGATGTCATGCTTTTGTCATGTAATGGATTCGAAAGGCGTCACCTATGTACATATATCATATTATCATAGAACAAAGAGAAGGATAAATATATTCCTTTGTGCCACTACACATGTAGGGATTTAAGTAATGGGGTATAGTGGGCCGTGACAAAGTTGTATGTCGATGTGTATGAGCACCATAGCGCCAATGTCACAATATCATTGGCATCAACAAGTGACATTGACATCATAGCATGACCTGTACGCGATATGACATGCCCCGCAAGTATACAGTGTACAAACCAATATAAAAACCTACAACTTGAAGGGTGTCGGGCACTATATCTATTCTCACATGTAGAATAACATCCACACAGCTTCTTCTCTGTAATGGATAATTAATATCTTCTACATTTATTTTTCCTTGGAATACAATTTGTTCCACCCTCAAACTCATAAGCAAGAATGAGATCATTGGTACCTTGTCAACGTCATTGACAATTGGCTCGTGAAGAGCCCAATGAACAATCAACTCAAGAATAATGAACAATCAACTCAAGAATAATGAACATGTCACAAGTGGGATTTAAACCAAAGTGAAGACGATAACATTCCTCATCTCAACCATTGAGCTAGATCCAATTTACAATTGATATCTTCTATCTAATATTTAACCCACTTCACTACAAAATGTCTACTCCAACTATTCAATAAAATATCTTAATACTTTACTAGTTTAAATGAAATATTCACTCCTAATAAAAAGACCTTTTAAATCTTATTAAAATTAAATATTTACATCTTAAAATATTTTAAAACTTTATTTTTCTATCCACCCTTAACAATCACCTCTTAGAATTTTGAAGAAATATGTCTCTCTCAATAAGATGGAAATTCTTTATCCAAATCCTAATGTTTGGTGAATTATTCCCTTCATGCAATTCTTAGAGTTTTGTGAATTATTCCCATAACGTGTTTTGTAAAGTATTCCCATAACTTTCCTCCTCTCAACCATTGAGCTAGATCCAATTTACAATTCATATTTTCTATCTAATATTTAACCCACTTCACTACAAAATGTCTACTCCAACTATTCAATAAAATATCTCAATACTTTACTAATTTAAATGAAATATTCACTCCTAATAAAAAAACCTTTTAAAATCTTATTAAAATTAAATATTTACCTCTTAAATTATTTTAAAACTTTATTTTTCTATCCACCCTTAACAATTACATCTTAGAATTTTGAAGAAATATGTCTCTCAATAAGATGGAAATTCTTTATCCAGATCCTAGTGTTTGGTGAATTATTCCCTTCATGCAATTTTTAGAGTTTTGTGAATTATTTCCATAATGTTTTTTGTAAATTATTCCCATAACTAGAAGACAATATATCTAAGCATCTTAAAGAATTTCATTTTATCATTTTAATTTTAATGAACCCGTAATATGGAACTTTGTCGTAATAGAGTGGTGCTTTTTTCCAGCAAGAAAATTTCTCAATATATTATAAATATATGGTGTTCACAATACATAAGTGAAAAGACATAATGCATCCATCAATGCCAGCGGCACAACATAGATATGAGTCTCAAACAAGAAGACCTCCAAATAATTGAAGATAATATACTAAGGTGTGTTGTGCCAATATCTACAGTGGGCAAAATCTAGAAAAGGTTCCACTAGGCCTATACAAAAACAAAAATAACATATGATCCATCATAAGAAGAGATGAAGAAAGAGGGGAGGACCCTCGTTCCCATCGATCCATTTGTTGTATTGGATCTTTCCATGTGGCAAATGAAGTGCCTTTTTGGACAAGGTGTCTGCCTCTTCATTTTCTTCCCTGTAGATGTGTGTGAAACTAATAAAGCTGAAGATATGTTTCAACGCCCGCACCCGGTCCAACCAGCCTAAAAGCAAGGAGACTTGAAGAGTCCCCTTATTATTTAGCCAATCGATCACAATATTTGAATCACCCAAGACTTGGATATGCTCAATATCCAAATGGATAGCCAATGTTAAAGTAGCCCACACACCCAGGAGCTCAGCTCTAGTATTTGTACCTAGACCACAGTTTAGAGTCCACCTGTAAACAATATTTCTAGCTATTTTTATAATGCCTCCAGCGCCACTGATGAGACCATTTGCTTGTGCCGCTCCATCAAACCATGCTATAGATTTCGAAATGGAAGACATAGTTTTTTTCAGTCTAGGCATCTTTCTTGGCAATGGCTTACTTCCAGCCGTGATTTCTAAGAAACTAGATACTGTACAGGCAGTCCCCGATAAGGAAGGGGCATGAGAATCAAAGATGCAAGAATTGTGCTCCAACCAGATGTACCAACAGACCAAAGAAGGGATAAAGACAAAGGATTTCTCTTGTTTTATCCAAGTTTCAAAACAACCCGAAATAGAGTTACCAATCCAGAAAGTGTTCAAGCTGAAATTTGCAATGAGAAGTTGCCAAAGATTTTGTACAAAAGGACAGTTAACAAACAGATGTAACCCCRTCTCCTCCTCCARCAAACACAAAGGGCRTATRCTAGGGCCTATCCAACCTCTTTTCTGGAGCTTTTCCCAAGTTAAGAGTTTGTTTTCARMAACCAACCACGTAAACAATTTTRTTTTGTAAGGAAGTTCCCRKGACCACAAATGTTTACGCCACCCCTCACTCTGGAGAGGCCATAACTTTTTTGACAGAGCAGTATAGACATTTTTAACAGTGAYCATACYTGAATGATCCCCACCAATCTAGAGCAACAAATCATGGCAATATCATCTTGAATCACTGCATTTGGACACATAGCAAATATAAAATCTCCCTMTAAGTTAAACTTTGGACAATGAAAACACATATTAATTAATTGGATAAAGGTGAGAACATTATTCTTAAAAATGTRTTCATCGATGTGAATTGATTACTRATAGTCCCTACTGAAAGCAAGGAGGGATTAATAATACTATTCATGCATTATAGGGGTATGGTAGGGGTGTTTATGCAACATGTACCCAATATTGCAAAAGTAAATATACAATTATTTGAATGGATTTATTGTGAGATGTCATGCTTTTGTCATGTAATGGATTCGAAAGGGCATCACCTATGTACATATATCATATTATCATAGAACAGAGAGAAGGATAAATATATTACTTTGTGCCACTACACATGCAGGGATTTAAGTAATGGGGTATAGTGGGTGGTGACAAAGTTGTATGTCTATGTGTATGAGCACCATAGCGCCAATGTCACAATATCATTGGCATCAACAAGTGACATTAACATCATAGCATGACTGGTACGCGAGATGATATGCCCCGCAAGTATACAATGTACAAACCAATATAAAAACCTACAACTTGAAGGGTGTTGGGCACTATATCTATTCTCACCTATAGAATAACATCCACGCAGCTTCTTCTCTGTAATGGATAATTAATATCTTCTACATTTCTTTTTCCTTGGAATACAATTTGTTCCACCCTCAAACTCATAAGCAAGAATGAGATCATCGATACCTTGTCAACGTCATTGACAATTGGCTCGTGAAGAGCCCAATCAACAATCAACTCGAAAAGAGTGAACATGTCACAAGTGGAATTTAAACCAAAGTGAAGACGATAACATTCCTCCTCTCAGCCATTAAGCTAGATCCAATTTACAATTGATATCTTCTATCTAATATTTAACCCACTTCACTACAAAATGTCTACTCCAACTATTCAATAAAATATCTCAATACTTTACTAGTTTAAATGAAATATTCACTCCTAATAAAAAGACCTTTTAAAATCTTATTAAAATTAAATATTTACATCTTAGAATATTTTAAAACTTTATCTTTCTATCCACCCTTAATAATCACCTCTTAGAATTTTGAAGAAATATGTCTCTCTCAATAAGATGGAAATTATTTATCCAAATCCAAATGTTTGGTGAATTATTCCCTTCATGCAATTCTTAGAGTTTTGTGAATTATTCCCATAACGTGTTTTGTAAAGTATTCACATAACTTTCCTTTTCTCAACCATTCAACTAGATCCAATTTACAATTGATATCTTCTATCTAATATTTAACCCACTTCACTACAAAATGTCTACTCCAACTATTCAATAAAATATCTCAATACTTTACTAATTTAAATGAAATATTCACTCTTAATAAAAAAAACCCTTTTAAAATCTTATTAAAATTAAATATTTACCTTTTAAAATATTTTAAAACTTTATTTTTCTATCCACCCTTAACAATTACCTCTTAGAATTTTGAAGAAATATGTCTCTCTCAATAAGATGGAAATTCTTTATCCATATCCTAGTGTTTGGTGAATTATTCCCTTCATGCAAATCTTAGAGTTTTGTGAATTATTTCCATAATGTGTTTTGTAAATTATTCCCATAACTATAAGACAAGATATCCAAGTATCTTAAAGAATTTCATTTTATCATTGTAATTTTAATGAACCCACAATATGGAACTTTGTTGTAATAGAGTGGTGTTTTTTTCCAGCAATAATATTTCTCAATATATTATAAATATCTGGTGTTCACAGTACATAAGTGAAAATACATAATGCATCCATCAATGCCAGCGACACAACATAGAGATGAGTCTCAAACAAGAAGACCTCCAAATACTCGAAGATAATATACTAAGGCGTGTTGTGCCAATATCTATAGTAGGAAAAATCTAGAAAAGGTTCCACTAGGCCTTTACAAAAACAAAAATAACATCTGATCCATCATAAGAAGAGATGAAGAAAGAGGGGAGGACCCTCGTTCCCATCGATCCATTTGTTGTATTGGATCTTTCCATCTAGAAAATGAAGCGCCTTTTTGGACAAGGTGTCTGCCTCTTCATTTTCTTCCCTATAGATGTGTGTGAAACTAATAAAGTTGAGGATATGTTTCAACGCCCACACCCGGTCCAACCAGCCTAAAAGTGAGGAGACTTGAAGAGTCCCCTTATTATTTAGCCAATCGATCACAATCTTTGAATCACCCAAGACTTGGATATGCTCAATATCCAAACAGATAGCCAATGTTAAAGTAGCCCACACACCCAGGAGCTCAACTCTAGTATTTGTACCTGGAGCGTAGTTTAGAGTCCACCTGTAAACAATATTTCCAGCTATTTTTATAATGCCTCCAGCTCCACTGATGAGACCATTTTCTTGTGCCGCTCCATCAAACCATGCTATAGAATTTGAAATGAAAGCAGGATTTTTTTTTAGTCTAGTCATCTTTCTTGGCAGTGCCTTACTTCTAGCCATGCTTTCTAAGAAACCAGATACTCTACAGGTAATCCCCAGTAAGGAAGGGGCATGAGAATCAAAGATGAAAGAATTGTGCTCCAACCGGATGTACCAACAGACCAAAGAAGGGAGAAAGACAAATGATTTCTCTTGTTTTATCCAAGTTTCAAAACAACCCGAAATAGAGTTACCACTCCAGAAAGTGTTCAAGCTGAAATTTGCAATGAGAAGTTGCCAAAGATTTTGTACAAAAGGACAGTTAACAAACAGATGTAACCCCGTCTCCTCCTCCAACAAACACAAAGGGCATATGCTAGGGCCTATCCAACCTCTTTTTTGGAAGTTTTCCCAAGTTAAGAGTTTGTTTTCAGCAACCAACCACGTAAACAATTGTATTTTGTAAGGAAGGTCCCAGGACCACAAATGTTTACGCCACCCCTCACTCTGGAGAGGCCATAACTTTTTTGATAGAGCAGTATAGACATTTTTAACAATGACCAAACCCGAATGATCCCCACCAGCCCAGAGTAACAAATCATCTGTAGGCAGAAGAAGGATGCCAGAGGAAACCAGTGCCTTGCAGAAAGTGGTCCACTCTGTAGCCAAACCACCCGAAAATCCCAAAGAAGAACTGCCTTTCCAGTGTTCCAAGAGAAGGCCCGAAGTATCCTGAGCTTTTGCTTGATACAGATAGTGGGTACTTTTAATCTTTAAGGTCGTAAGGAGTTCCTGTGAGAGAAGCGAGGAATCACCCAACCCCATAATCTTATCCAAACCAATCAAAATTGATTGACCATTCCCTGTCTACCAGCTAAGCCAATGTGTGATAAGAGGGAGCAACTTCAGTAAATTATTCTAGGTCTAAGAGGCTAGAGGTTGTTGAATAGTTGTCGATCAAAGCTAGCTAGAAACCGAATTGTAAGGAAGATACTTATCCTTGATCACCCTGTTCCATATACTGTCTTTCGTTAACACCCGCCAAAGGGAATTCGCAGCCAAGGCACGATTAAAAAGGAAAATGTTCTTGATACTCCACCCACCCATAGACTTGGCTCTAGCAATTATCTCCCAACTAACTAGATGGTAATGTTGAGTTGAACTGCCACCCAACCAAAGAAAATTAAAGATTAAAGACCTAATCCTTGAGAGCACAAAATATGGGATCGCCGCCAAAGCCATCCAATACCAGCCGAGGGAACACCAGGAAGAGTTTTGGAGCACATAGAGCCATTACCAAAGATACACTTCGACGGAGAGCAATCCCCTCCCTTCAGTTTAGTCGAAATGATAGGTAGCACAGGGTCTGAGGGTAGTAAACTGGTAGTTGACACACCATTAGGTTTAGTTAAAGCCCCTGTAGGATTGAAAAGGCCTGCCTGCCTCCAGATATCCTCGTCTGTCGCACTCATTAGTGCACTGACGACCGCTTCTGTCATCATAAGCTTCTAACTATGAAGGAAAGGTAGACACCTAACCTCCACTATGAGCATCTCAGATCATGTATCAAAGCAAGACACTCGGAACGAGAGCCTGGTGTAATAGTATTAAAGAGGACAAAGATTCTGGATGAGAGGACAGGCTACAATAATGAGCACAGTTCGGCAAAATAAATGAAGCAGGTCACTAAATATAGAAAGAAAGTAAGCCAGACACCCAGTAAAGCAGCCACCAATGGAAAACCTCCAAGGGATTTAACGGATAGTTAACCATCCAGAAAACCGAGGAAAAACCAGTATTCAAGAACTGGCACCCATATCTACAGGCCAACCACACAACAAGCACCCCCACACCTGGTCAAAGTGGTAGGAAGCCATCAAAAAACTCTATAGTAGACAAGTTCCGCCATTAGTCCACTAAAATTTGCAGGAATTCAAAAAAACATCCCGCCTCTCATCTTCAGCATGCTCCCGTGTGATGGCTCAATGACTTATTAATGACTCTTTTCGTAGTAGAGTGGTGTTTCACAAAGGGAAAGAGAAGATCATTATGTTAAGGGGATAAAATATACAAGATTTGTTGTGTTTTATTGTGTTTTGGTAGTTTAAATGTGTTATGAATTAGTTTTTTGGGTTTATTTAAAATAATGAAAAGGAAAACTAATATTTTTGCCTAAAATTCAATAATAATTATTTTGGATTGATATTGTAAATATTAGATGTTAATATTGTACAATTTAATTGTAATAAGGGTATTTGAGGGTGTTGAATCCATTTATACATTAAAAACAACAATTTCATCATCAATCCAAAATTACAATTTTAATAAAGATTATTCGACAATATTCTAGTAATAACAAACCAAAGAAAAGTCAAAATTGTAAAATGTTTAGCCTTATTTTTATTGATTGTGACTAAATATAAAGTGCGACAACAAAACCTTATAAAACCTTTTGTAAAAATCCATATAAAACTTAAAAAATCTATTGAAGACCTTTATTTACCCTAGTATCAAATAAGGTCCTTCAAAACTCTATTTTTTAATTTTATGTTTACCCGTTACCATTACATCTTCATTAAATGAGAATTTTGAGGAGATATGTCTTTCTCATTGAGATATGAAATTTTTTTATCCCATTCTTAATGTTTTATGAATTATTTTTTTCATTCAATTTCTAGTGATCTACAAATTGAAAGACAAGATTTCTAAGAATCTTTAAAGATTTCATTTTACTATTGTACCTTCAATGAACACACAAGATGGGACTCTGCAACAGTGGAGCAGTGTTTCATAAAGGGAAGCCCTAGATCATTAGGAATATGTCAAAGAGGAAAAATATACAAGACCACAAACATATGTTGTTTGCTAGTAGTCCAAATGTGCTACGAATTGACTGTTTTTTACCCACTCAAAATAATGAAAAGGGAAACTGACATTTTTGCCGTAAAATCCAACAATAATCATTTTGGATTGATGGAAAAAATCCAACAACAATGATTTTGGATTGATGGAAATGCATATATCAAATGTTAACATTGCATAATCTAGTTGCAATTAGTATCTGGTGTTGAATCCATTTATGCACTAAAAATAACAATTTGATCAATCCAAAATTAAAATTTTGGTAAAAAATGCTTGGTCGAATTACGATGATGACAAACCAGAAAAGGTTGAAATTGTAGAATGTTTAACCTTATTTTATTGCTTGTGACTATAAATTGAGACAAAAGCCTTATAAATCCTTTTGTAGTGAACTTTTTAAGGCCTTGAAAATGGGGATATGCCTTATTTAATAAACCACAATTTTTTTTTTTTTTTGAAAACCTTTCTCTTTGATGTTTTTGATAAGTTTGTATTTACATGTTTTTTGATAAGAAAACAAGTATTTATATGAAATAAAATCTTAATACAAGATCATTTATAACAATATTGTTTTTTATTTTATTTTAAGCATTGAGGGGCTTCCAGAGGTGAAACATATTAGATATCATTTTGGGATTAACTACGTAGAGTAAGTCATTAATCTATGACCCATATCCATATATTAATCAAACCTACCAATAATTCTCTATTATATATAGCCTAACATTGATTGTATAAAATGGATGATGTTCACAAGGGTGAAGAAGTGAGATTGAAACTAGTGAAACAAATCACATAGCATCAATAATCACCTCGGCTTTAAAATTCTGTGAACGTGACTTCCCAAAGGTCACCCATCCCAAGACTTCTTTGGCTCGAGAGCTTTAATCAGGATTTTCCCCACAATCAAGCCCACTTAGCTTCGTTACAATACTTGTTAAGGCTTTGCAAATGGGGTAGAAAGATAAGCGAGTTTGATTGCAGGAAACTCCTAGGAAGTCCTAGTTGTCGGGTGGAAGCCTCGGAAATGATGATTGATGTTATGTGATTCATTTCAATAGTTTCAACTTGTCTTCCTTATTCACCCCTATGAGCATCCCCCTAATGCAATTGGTGTCGAAGTGGACTATTCATATTCATGAGAATTATTGGTCAATTCAAGTAATTAATACTCATGGATATGGGTCATGGATTACCGACTTACTCTACGCAAATAATCCCAAAAATGATATCTTAATAAAAAATCCTCGAGAAAAAAGTATTAACTCTATTTATAGCCAAAATAAAATTACATTCCATAGATGCTTGCAATGAGCATTTCAGATAGCTCTTTAGCATAAAATAATATCCTCTATCTCATAGATTCAAAAAAATTTCCATATTAATTCATCGGTCCTTCGAGAAGTATCCAAAAGTCCATCACTTTTCTGTCTCTCATAAGTTCTTCATAGCTCCAAAAAAGAGTTTGTAGTGTGTTATATGTCTAATCCCTAAGGTCAAAAATGTTCATAGATAGGTCTCTTTTATACAATCTTCTACTTCAAATACCATGCATCATCACCAGATGAAATGAATCCCTCAACGCATAAAATATATATAGAGGTCATTCATTTGAGTGACCTATTACGATAGGTCCATGTTCAAATACGCTGGGTTCCTTCGTTCACTTCCTCAATGATCCACTTGCCTAGTTCAAGATGCATTACCTCTTTTGAGAGTTTTCCTGCTTCAATATTACACTCCCTGTAGACATGGCAAAAAGTGAGAAAATTAAAAGTATCTTTCATTCTCAAAGTTTCTTCATAGACATGTCTAAGAAGGAAGTTATACACTACACTCTCACCCCGCATCCACTTAATTACCATCAATGAGTCTCCAAATATTTTTAATTTTGAAACCCCCTACTCAGCAACCAATGAAAGTGTTAATTTTAGTGTCATAAACTCAACCATGTTGTTTGTCCCCCTACCAAAAGCATCTTTGAATTTTAGAAAATGTGAATATTTTAGGAAGAGAATGCCTTCCCCACATACCTTTGACACTAACTTGTGAAAAATTATGGGAGGCACCATTAAAATAGGCCCAGGATATAGTCTTGTTAATCACTTTCATCCTAATCAATCAATGTGGTTGATTAGAATTTGTTTGAGGAAAATTCTTGATTATACTCGCTCCCTGAGTGGCACACTGTAAGACTAATAAAGTTTTACCCTCGAAGAGGGAAACATTCTTAGCAAACCATTCTCCCCAGCTCACAATGAGGGGAAGAGATTTCAAATTGTCATAAGCCCTTTGACCTATCCAATCTTTCGACATTCTTCAATCGAGGCTCTAATCCATACAACATTTAAACCAACTAACACCCCCACCTCTTTCCAAACAAGCTAAAATCACAGCTCATGAGTAAATGATAGGTCGCCTCCTTGTCATTTCTACAGAGAGGACATTTGTTAGGCCCCTCCTTTCCTCTTCTCTAACACTGGTCCTAGGTTAGTATTCTATTGTTTAAAGCAAGCCACATGAAAATCTTGGATTTCATAGAACACTTAAATTTCCATAAAGATTTCTACCACCAATAGTTTTTTCCTACTGGGAAGTCTTCACAGAAGGCCTTGTACCCCATTTTTGGGGTATAGTTATCCCCGATTATGTTTTTAGACCATACAAGCTCATCCTCCTCGTCCATTTTCCTAACATGGCTCCTCCACAACAAAGATATATAGTTTTCCCACTCAATTGACTCATTTCCTTCCAACCCAATACTAACAACACCCTTCCATTATTTTTTTGCAAATAGTAGTAAGTTCCTTGTCAGCCACTTGACACAGTTTGTAGAAGCCCATTTCCTGCAATTTTTTAATCAATTGTTCTGAGAGTTTGAAAGAGCCCATGCATCCTACCAACATATCTTCCCCCAGCTTCACCCTTTCACCTCGACCTATCTTTCAAATGATCCATCTTCCACAAAAGGAAAATCAAGAACCACTACTTTCCACATGATCGAGGCATTATGACGAGTCTTGGTAGATCTTCATATACCCTCTTCCATAGATTCTGGATCGATATATTTCTAAATCATCATTTTTCTCCATAAACCATTAGTGATAATTAGTCACCATACACACTTTGTTGATAAAGCTTTCACAAAGAGTGATAGATCTTTGATTCCCCATTTGTCTATGTCTTTGGGAAGTGTCGATCTCTTCGATTTCACTAAAGTTATGCTCCTCTTCTCCCAATCTCCAAACCATGGGAATTTCATACATAGCTTTCTAATCTTTTCAAAGACAAATTTTGGTATAAGAAAGAGTGACATCCAATAGAGACCGTGATTGCCTCAATAACATATTTTGTGAGGGTGAGTCTTCCTTCGTGCAACAACCACCTGTTACACCACACTTTTAATCTCCTTTCAATATCATCTAGTCCCAATCCCTTACACCTTAGTCATTTGGTTTAATGAAGAAACCCATATATTTGATTCCTCTATTAAGGTCCATCTCTTGGAAAGGGAACAATTGTTTGAAGAAAATTATATCATCCTCACTGATCCCCATGTAAGAGATGGAGGTTTTCCTTTCATTTACCAACATACTCATTGTTGTGCAATACAGATCCAATATCTCATTGAGTTTTAGAGCGTTCTGTCTGGACCCATTAGAAAACAATAGAATATCATCGGCAGATAAAAGTTGGGTTAAAAATATAGTTCTACCCATCCTTATGTCTTCCAATGTTGTAGATGTTGTAGCTTCCAATAGAACACAACTTAGTGTTTCTACAACAATTATGAAAAGTAGTGGGAACAATGGAAAATATTATATAAATGTATCATAAATTAAAAACAATGTATGTCAAGTAAGTTTAACTCAAACAATCATGTATAAAATTGCCATATCCTCTCCACCTAGTTTCAAATCCCATATTATAACATAATTATCTTCATAAACCATTTTATTGAATATCATAATACAAAATTATTAATAAAAATTTTAAAATAAAAATAAAATTATTAATAATTCATTTTCTAATATATGTTTTCACACATATTATGTAACAACACCCATAAACAAAATTACTTTAATATTCCAATATGGTGTTTTCATGTGAACTAATGATCCTAGCTAACATGGTTAAGTAAATCACCCAAATCACGATGAGGAATTCTAATCTTTTGTAAAAGTAAAATTTGAAAACTTATTTTAAACCAAAGTTATTCACGTTGGGGACACTTATCATTGTGATCACTTTAGTTGTGCATGTGGCCCTTCTCTATGTGTGGCATCTTGCTTGCCAAAAGGTATACTCACCTCAATGTCTCCAAAACCACAACTATCTCCAAATGTATTTTCACAACTACTTACAAGTGTTGAATTGTGGTTGCCCTATGAGCCTAACATTGGTATGTGACTGTATATATATGTACTTTTTAAGTTCATCCAAATGGCATGAACCTTTATGTCCTTGGCAAGGTTTTACAGATAATGCATTTACAATATAATAAAGTTAGAGAGGCTAGGTTTCTCATAAAAAATATGTATTGCTAGGGAGATTCACAACCATATAACCAAATGAACAATAATGAATCATATAGTATATGTCCAAAAAGGCAAAAGTGATCCACCAGCAAAGCCGAAAGGGATATGTTTGGCATGTCCCAAGCAAGGCTCCACAATACTCCCAAAAGTTACCTCACTCCTCATGCCTTTTATCATTGCGTGTTGGTTGAAAGGTCATCAAAGGTGAATGCTTCGAGAAATAAGGTTTGGTAAAATATGAGTCAAATATTTATAAAGTGATTGATTTAAGTAGTAATATTAAAGATTTTGAAATTGTTTCAATTTTGAAAGATGTTATTTTAAATCTAACTTTTTCTAGTTATAGTTGTTAGGTGTGAATAATTTTTTTTAGTAAATTAATGAAATATTGTTACCGGTAATTACTCCATCTTGATGAAGTATTGAAAGACCATGTTTGTTGGTTGGAATATTGGGGGTAAAGATGATGTTAATAAGACTTTTTGAGATTTTTTTAAGTACAAATACTTTAACAAACAAGGGCTGCATGGCAGCATAGTCCCTACCAAAATAGATTGGGATTTGGAGATGAATAATTACTAGTCACATTCTTACTTTATTGTAACTCCTATACCTATAATTTGTAATGTTTTAAAAAACCACCAACAAGCCATGAGGGTTTCATGTCCAATTCAGTATCATATGTGGACTTAGAAGCCCATAACATCTAAATATGAGGACGTCAGAGCCACTTCAATGATTTCACCATGAGCCATTGTTTGAACCTCTTTAGCAATCCAAAAAAAAAATTCATCAACAATAAAATAACTGACGAAAACCTGAAAATCGAATCAACCCTCCAATTGAAATAGTCTAATTGTACCTTGGCAGGCTCATAGGTGATCCGAGTAATTTTTATCTGTATGGCCAAATTGAGTTGTATTAAATTCTAACAAGCTAAATTTTGGCATCTAATGGGTAATGACATGTTTGAACGATTAAAGGTTGCCTGTGCAATACGTACCCACTCGAACGGTTAAAGGTTGCCTGTGCATCACATCTCATAAATGAGTTGAAGGTTGCCAGTACATCACGTCTCATGAATGAGATGAAAGGGACCATTGTCCACCACAATTTGAAAGCCGAATCAAAATCCACAAACAAAAGGATTGGCCACTCCTAACCCGAATTTTCCACTACAAATTTTACATCAGTTTTAAAATGCCTCTTTTTTAACTAAAAAAAGACACATTTGCCATACAAATACAATTTTATATCTTTATTCAAATGCTTCTTTTTAATTAAAACAGAACCGCGTTTACTATTCAAATCTATAATACAAAATACAAAACTTTTCAAAGTTGACTTTATGATCAAATTCTTATTTAATCTGAACCCATTGTTGTGATTTCCACTAAAACCATCCCTGTAAATTCACAAGTAGATAAATTGAGATGGGCTAAATAAAAAATTCCAAAGTCAATTTCGAGCCAATTCCTATTTAATCCTAAACCCATTGGTTGTGATTTGGTGCGAAAGAACTCTCACAGTCATTGGGCACATAAATTGGTCGAATGTAAAACTTTTCGAAGCTGAATTTCTGAGCAAATTCCTATTTAATCTAAAACCCATTGTTGTGATTTGCACTACAACAATCCCTATAAGTTCACAAGTAGATAAAGTGAGATTGGCCAAGGGCATCATGTGCACAGTTTAGAGCACTTAATCTTACAGTATGTTGTTTCAACGAAATTTGTCTTTTTAGGTAATCTGAAAATATTTAAGGGCTAATAAACTTTGACCGGCCGATCTCATATAACAAAATGGGGCTATTTTCAAAGTTTACAAATATTAAAATTTACTTATTTTAATTTTATGGAGGGAAACATATAGCCCACTCAAACAGATGTTTCCAAGTAGTGTTAAATTTTTTAAAGAACATAAATGATGGTTATGTTTTTGATCATTTTCAGCAACCATCACCAGATTAAGGTAATGCAATCACAGCTTTTCATTGCTTAAATTGATTTTGAATGCATAAATGAGTTCAACACTTTTAAAAACCCTTAGAACATTTGGATTATGCAAATTTAACAACTGAAATATACAATTCCAACAAACCATCTAAATTTCTAACCAGATTTTAAACAAAACTAATAAAAAAAAAAAAAAAATGATATAAAAAATAAAAATAAAAAAATTAGAAATATTTAGACTACATCCATAAATGATAGTTTAAACCTGTATTTTCAACTCTATATAAGCAAGTTGTAAATGCAGCTTCTCAACCTATTTATGCAATTCGTGAGGGTTCAATGCTCAATACTCCCACATAAGCTATTGAAATCCCAGTTCACTTTGCAATCACGGTGGTTTAAGATACATTTATCCCATTCTTTGATAATAGCATGGAACAAAATATGGCATTAATTCCAACCCTGTACATGTATAATCATTAACTTCAACTATACAACCAAGCAGAGAATTATTTCCTTGAAATTCTCATGCAGTTGAGCTTAGAAGGAAAAACTGAAGAAAATAACCAGAGATCTTTTTATATACTGTTGAGACTTCAAAACATATTTTAAGAACTATGGTGAATTAAAGGGTTATATGAGAAGGTTTGATGATTTACCAAGCTGAATGTCAATAAGTTAGGCTTTGATAAAAAGAAATTAAGTGAAAATAGAGTGCTCTTTCATAGACTCTGAACTTGAAAGAAGAATTTTAAACATATTTTGAATCACCATAGTGAATTTGTGGGATACCTGCCAGAAAATATTGGTAATAAATTAACTACTATGGTGAATTAAAGGTTTTATATATATGAAAGTTTAGATGATTTACAAAGCTTAATGTCAATAAGTTGGGCTTTGATGAAAATAAATGAAGTGAGTATTGAAGTGAGTATAGAGCGTTCTTTCATAGAATGCAGACTGCAAGAAGAGTTTAGGACATATTTTGATCACCATTGTAAATTTGTGGGATACCTACAAGAAAATATGGGTAACATAATTTAATACTTCTTAGTAGATACAATAGTGCATCCGCTCGCATAAGAAATATCTAAAATTTTGTTATATTTCCTTAGTCCAATAGTATTTTTCCAACAATATATTTCACCACCATAAACAAAACCACGTTCACCGAGGAGCTAGAGGTAACAGATCTATTATCCCATCAATCCTACACACTGCGAAAAGTTCCCAAAAAGTGTAAACACTTTCAGAAAAATGGAGAAGCGGTTACATTAAGAAGTTAAAAGTTCTATCATGGTCTTGCTGTCGATCCCAGCCTCGTGCCAATGAATATGGCTCAAACCGTTTTGATTGATCTTTGAGAAGGAATTCCTGAAATTGTAAATACTTAATTAAAATTTGCTAATGAATCCATCAAAATACATACCACCAGAAAAATACATTGGAATGACTTGAAAGGGCAATCTTAATTTGAATCTCAAAATTTCCCAATGCAATACAAAAATATAATGAGGCTTACTATGATAATCAATGAAAATATTTCAATTATTTGCATATTTCAATTTTGATAGGTTACCTGTGGCAAAGTCCTTATGAGGCAAACTTCTGTTTCACACCAATGCCGATATTAGGAAACGTTAAGAGTGCTGCAACTTCGGCATTAACACTGCTGATTGAAAAACCAACCATCGTCATAAATCAGTTGACGCACTTTTCACAACCTCTTCACATTTTACTTCAAGATCTGGCCTTTACCCAGATGGAGTGAATTTCACAGCATTGTTCAGGAAGATTACTATATTACATATCCCAGGAAACCCTATAACTAAATTCCTTATCACTCAATCAAAGCACTGCAATAATGCCGATAATCTACAAATAGGCAACCTGTAATATGCAATGCCTTTCTTCATAACGAAGCCGCGAGTATAATACAGTGGAGACTGGAGCCTTGAAAATCTTTCAAACCCTTCTGTTGCCAGCACAATTCTTAACACCATATCGAGCTAGTAATTGCACAAGTTTGTCTCTTGGCAGAGGCTGCAAAGGGGAAAAGAAATACAGATGCCAAACATAAATCAGAAATTTGGTGCATTGGTAACAAAGATCATGCATCTTTTAGAAAAAAGTAAATGAATAAAAGAACAAGATTCACTTGAATGCACACCACCTAGGAAAAGTCATGCTTAAAGAACATGTTGGGCAGGTAGTACATACCTTTGTCTGAAAATCATCCACACCAGCCTCAAAAAAGAGGTCTTTGTCAGATTGCAAGGTATTTACAGTAAGTGCAACAATGGGTATCTTGACTCCCATTGATCTCAGTTGCCTTGTTGCCTGACATAAAAGCAGTCATTTTAGTGGTAAGAATGACTCATAAGGGGAACCCATAATGAAGACATTGAGATGTTTGGAATGATAAATTAAGAAGCTCGGACAAGCAGGGGAAATGAAACAAAACTATGAAATAGATACAAGGGATGAAAATTGATCTACCTCATGTCCTATCCATCCATGAGAGGCATTTCTTTGTCCATGAACACGAGATCATATATTCTTCCCTGCTTGAAGTAGTCCACCGCTACCTTTCCATTCTCAGCTTCTTCACAGTGAAGGTTTAGGGTTTGAAGCACCTTCCGTAAAATTATCTGGCATTGATTGAGAGAACAAGAACGACTAATATATTAGCAGCAAACTTTCGAAAAAATAACCTGAAATTGCAGAAATGTACTACCTAAAAACCAATTAATGGATTCAGTCCTGATACAACTTACCCTGTTAATTTCTGTGTCTTCCACAAGCAAGACACGTCTGGGGGAGCTAGAATCCTGAGGCATGAAGGAACTTTCTGACTTTACAGTTCTAAGTGCGTGACTTCTGGCCTCAATCTGAGAAGCAGCGTGGAGGTCATCCCGAATAATGCATGCTGGTCTGCAATATGTTGCATCAATTTTATAAATAAAAATTGAAATCTGTCTCAATGGAGGGCTAACGAATGAAGACGATATCAATGTAATCCAAATAGATGTAAACCCATTTCAACAAGCAAGTTCAATTGATCTGTCCCACTGTGAGCCGGGATAGAGCCGGAACACTCGCTGTGAAGATAAATCAGGTTCACCTCATTACAACAACAACAAAAAACGCTTCTGTTCGTGGCTAAGCCCAAATGTTCCTTTCAAAAAAGGTCACAAATTCCATTGAATTTACTTGATAGACTCGATCAATTTATGCATTGGCTCAACTTCCATCGATGGCTCGATTTCTTCCACAATCTCTGCCGACTCGGCCACCGTTTTCTCCCATTTCTTCAGCTCCTCCATCTTTTTTATCTCGAGTTTTGGCGAAGATTGACCGGAACCGCATTCTTCGCCTGAATTCTCCAGAATTTTCCGGACAATTGATGGTCATCGTCGTTCCCAGGGCGGATTTCTCTTCCATTTCGCCGGCGTCTCATCTTCACAAGCGCTCCTGATACAATTCCGAATCAAATTGTCAAATCTTGTCAAATCTATTAATTGTTATTAATTGTTTATACATTGAATCACGTGAAGGCTGCAATAACACTTGAAAGATATTAGCCAATCAAATGTTAGAAAAATATTTTTTATTATTATTAAAAAAAATACACATTTTGATTTCCTATGTTACACATTTGAAATAAAACAAAAATCTAAAGTCAAACCTAAACTAATAGTAAGTCAACGATGAACTCATCGCTATTAGTCCCTGGCCTTGGCAGGGACTAATAAAGCATTGAAATATCCCATGAGATAGGATGTCAACATTCTGTACATTTCCCATGTGATAGGTAGTAATATCAAGCTTGAAAAACCCAAAAAACAATTTTTATTAGCAATTCCTAACTCCTAGAACAAGAGTGTATTGATGTTAGTGTTGAAGTTTTGTAAATACATATATCTCAATTCTTGATATCAATGTGACCTTAACCATCCATCTCCTTAGAAATAGCTAATGAAGTGAAGTTAACCCTCCATCTCTTTAAAAATAGTTACAACGAGGCATTAATCTAGTAGTGTCCCTTGCTTTAGAACCAACTCTATATAAAGCTCAAGACCAAGAGCATAACTAACCCTTCTAACTTGGGTAAGACCTTTTAAGACCAGAAGCACAAATTTCAAACAAAAATTCCAATACCCTTGTGGAAGTAATTAACCTTTTAATGAAATAAAGAAATAAGTGGTGTAAGGTAACAATTGTAAGATAAATGTGGTACACCTTGAGTGAGTTGAATGACGAAGAACATGTGTTTCCTCTTTAAAGATCACACGTATGAATTTGGAAAAAGGTAAAATATGTATACTTACATAAACTAAGTAGCAATCAAATCGCTATGAAAAAGAAGTCCCTTATCTTACAAATAAGAAAGCCTGAGAAAAAAGGTATTTGAATCATTGTCCCAACAAGTAGCAAAGCCTGGGAATACCATCTCAAAACACTATATTGGGACACATAACAAATATTAAATCTCTCTTTAAGTTAAACATTGGACAATGAAAAAACATATCATTTGATTGGGTAAAGGTGAGGACATTAATCTTAAAAACATGTTCATCGATGTGAATCAATTACTGATATTCCCTATTGAAAGGCAGGTAGGGACTAATACTCTTATCCATGCATTAGAGGGGTGTGGTAAGGGCGTTTATGCGACATGTGTTAGAAATAATATGTGTGCTCGTTTAACCATAGACAATATAGCAATATTGTCACCCAACCATAGGCCGAAGCCACCCCCGAGCACCTTAACCTTGACAGAGAGAATAATTCTGGAAGCAAACCCTAGGTCCAAAAGCCAATCAAGGTAGCATACCACTCTCCAGAGCTAGAATACCAAGCAAAAAGTCCAAACCATAACCAAGAGAAAGTCCAAGCCTAAAACCGAAAATACTAGTTGCAGTAGCTGCAATTGCAGCTACTCTCCAGACTTGTGCACTTACTAAATTTCTGCAGTGAGCACTAAATTTCTGCAGTTGTGAGTTGTGTGTATCCAAATGAGCTTTGGCATCTTGTATTTATACTGCTCTTCCTTAGTTGTCTGGGCCGACTTCTCTTTATGGAGGCTAAAAACTCAATATTAATTATTTTCTTTAGCCAACTTGTCTTCTAGGGTTATGTCCAATGCTTTAGGGTTTCTTCTTGCTTCCCAGAATATTCTATTCTTGTCAAGGTTACACGTGGAGGTTTAATACCTACCGCAACTACCATATTATCAACACTCCCTCCTAGCTAGGGAGGTATTCAAAGGTAATGGTCTTGAGCACAAACATACCATTCAACGGGTAGCATCATCATAGCCACACATGCTATCTCATGATCAAATCACGAGCACCATCATTAGTATCATCTAATAGCATCAATGGTATCATCTCTCAAAGTCATACTCCATCTGAGTAATCATGCATGATGCTAGATAAGTCACTCACTCCATAGACTAATA
>SNQJ01S0192246.1:0-16472 GCA_010110895.2 Picea sitchensis
TTATAGCCTGAGAAAATAGGGGGTTGGAGCCTCCTTCCAGTTGTAGCTGGAAAACAAAGGAAGTTTGTTCTTCTAATGAATGTAATTCTTCAAGACATATAAGAAAAAACATTACATGGTTTTCTCCCGCTTTGGGTTTCCATGTAAATTACTGGTGTACCATGTATGTGTATGATTGTTCATTTGTTCATTTCTTATTTACTCTGAAATTATTGGATGATAATGCTACATTGATATAACACTTGGATTAAAAATGATTAAATTTATCTATTACTAATTCATCCCCCCTCCAGTAAACTAAAAAATAGTTCGTCAAATCTGTTAGGATATTTAGACACTTAGGAGTTAGTTAATATATACTTGGTGAAATGTGTCGTTAGGTTAAAGTTTGTTTCTTTAGTATGCATTAGTATGCATTTGTAGTTAGGAAATCCGACGGTCACGATATGTTCCCGACATAGAGTGATCTGACGGTTCATATTCTCCTCGATCTTAATAAATACATTGATCCATGGCTTAACACTCGATTGGTCGATGATATATATTTAAAGAGAATGGAGGGTCATTTGTTGATGATCGATTTCGAGAGACTCTCTTGTAAAATATCTATGTAATCTTTTTTCTTTTTCATTAATAAACCGTTCCAAGTGGTTGTGTTGGTTGGGGTCATGGATGTTTCCACGTAGGGGTTTACCATGTCAAAACATCGATGTGTTGATATTTGATCTAGTTGTGTGAGTGGTTACTGAAAGTGTTTTTACTCTGTTGGAATACCTGTGTTGTCAAACATGGTATCATAGCCTGTTTGAAGACCCGATCCCGTTGTAGATCGAGATCGTGAAGCCGAGTTTCCTCTTCTATGGTTTCTACAATTTTGATACATTTCTGGGCCAAGAGCTATGTTTCATTGCGTCTGAAGCACTCATTTCAGTTAGGAACACTTTTTGTTTCACTCGAAAATGTTTATGTTTACCCAAGATATGGTTATTTCAGTCAGATTCAGAGGTATAAAGCATGAATACACCCTTTTTAATTTTTTGCAAAATATTATTTTGGTTTTATTTCGGCTTTATATTGTTTGTTTCCGGGTTTATACTCTTTTATATCTACGTATTCTCTTTTCCCGTGCCTTGTGCGATCTCGACAAATCAGAAACAAATAGGAAATGTGAATTTTCTGGGTAAGCTAACCGAAATCTAACCATTGTTGTCATCGAGAAGAATTTTTTTTTTCTAGTGTGAAAAAAGTTTTTTATTAGCATGCTCTCCAAGGCTGTCTTCAACAACAAAAACAAAAATCCTCCTTCTAAACAATACAATGTGTTTTGCTAGCTCACTTGGTTAAAACTTGCCTTATTAAGTAAGAGGTCTTGAGTTCAAGTCTCTTTTTGTTACTTTTTTTTGAAAAAGTTCATGCATCAATTGTAAAGTGTGCTTCATTCCACATATAAAAGTGAATCACTATAAGTAGCTTTAATAGTTTATTTTAAAGTTATTTATTTTGCATGCAAATTTCTTTTATAAATTACTTCATTGTAAAAGTGATCTCCACTTGTGTTTAAAAAAGTGGGTCACTTCATAAAGCAATTTATTTTTAAAACGAAGGGCATAACTTTCACATCCGAAGTCTGTTTTCAGTGCCATTTTTTTAAAACTTCCTAATTTTTCAAGATCTTTCCATCCATATAATCAGTTTCAGTTTTTAAATCCATATTATCTACATATTTAATATGGATTATTCCAGTAATCGTTTGCTTACCAACACCAACTACTTCCAATGAAATCCCATATAGAGGATTTATTAAGAAGTAAAGGCATGTACCAGATTACCTTGGGAAAGGAAAAATAACCCATTGATAATGAAAAGAAATTCAAATGGGCTAATAGGGATGACGAAGCATGTGGACTGATCAAAATGTCCATCTCTCCAGATTTAAGGTTCCACCTTCAAGAAATTGATGACTCCAATGAAGCTTGGGAAAAACTTGAATCTATGTTTGGTAAACACGATATTATTCGATCACATCAATTAGAAAATCAGATATTTACTTTAATTCCAAATGATTTTTCTTGCATTGAAGACTATCTATCTAAGTTTAAAACACTTAAAATTTTATGTGAAGATTGTAGCATAAAGTTGGAGGAAGAGCATTGCATCTATATTATTCTTTCTAAGCTAGGTAGTGCATATTATATGTTTGTATCTACCTTTTATTCCATGAGAGAGGCTCTAGGGAATGATTATCAAAAACCCACTCTTGAGTCCTTTTGTAATGCTTTGATTAGAGTGAAAGATAAGCTTGTACAACTTGGAGTGATCAACATTGGCAGTACCTCCAACAAAGCCTTAGTCACCCAACATAAAGATACACCCAAGAATCCTAAGAAACAACATCCTCGCCACAACAATAAGCAAAAAAAGGGTCCCAAACCCACTCAAACAACTTCAGCTTCTAGTTGTGACAAAGGAGAAAAATATAAAATTAAGAAGACTGGCACACATTGCAACTTTTGTGATAAAGATGGTCATGATGAGTCCAAATGTTTCAAGAAGATGGAAACTTTAGAAGCAACGATGAAGAAGAAAAACATCAATATTGATTCTACTTCTTCTTCTTCTAGACATGCACTTTCGGCTTCTGGTTTCTTCTTCAATGCAACTTCTACTTCTTCTTCTGATGAGTGTCTTATTGATTCTGGAGAATCTTATCATATTGCTAAGGACAAAGACATATTTTCTGCTCTAAATGAATGTAACAACAAAAAAATATTTGTTGGTGATCATCGATCTCTCAGTGTTGTAGGATATATAACAGTTCAAATATATAATGATCATTTCAATGATGTATCATGTGTCCCAAGTCTTTCTTGTAACATTCTATTAGTATATCAAATCACTCATTTAGGTGAAGGTAAAACCATAGAGTTTTCACCTCACCAAGTTGTAATCAAGGATCTAAAATATCCTAAGCATATTCTTGCAACTGGAATTGTTGATGATATTACCAGGTTGTATAAGTTTGAAAACTTTTGGTCATCATATTTTCCATCAGTTTTTGTTTCTCATAGTGGTGACTTGAGCAAACTTTGGCATGAGCGGTTTGGTAATCTAAAGTATTGTTCATTGTAGAAATTATGTAATCAACAGATGGTGATTGGTCTTCCTCTTATTTCCTGGAGAGATGGTGTGTGTGCCGGTTGTTTTCTCTAAAAACATCATCATGACAATTTTGACAACGTACCTCTTGGCATGCCTCGAGCTCTTTACAGCTTGTTCAAAGTGACTTTTGTGGTCCCAGTCTAAGTATGCTTGTGACCTTCTTCGTTGCTTTCACATGGAATATTTTAAACCAACTCCTTCTCCCTTCCAGTTTGGAGTCAATCTTGCTCCAACCCGTACTTCTCCCGAAGTTGATGCCACCTTATACTGTCAGTTAGTTGGTAGCCTCTTATACTTGACTAATACCCATCCTAATATTTCCTTTGTTGTTGGTCTTGTTGCTTGGTATATGCAAACACCCCATGAAATCCATTGGAAGACAACTTGTTGGGCCCGAGATATGATTGATTTTATGACGTTAATTAGATCCTTTTTGCCGAATGTGTATATGCGTTTTCATGTTTTAAATAAGTTTTTTGAAGAATTTTGTGCCAAAACGCTATGATCTACACCAGGTATGCATAATTCATGTTTTATGTCGATCTTGAGTACAATTCATTATGTTTTTATGTTTCCAAGAATATAATTCACGTTTTTTGGTGTTACAGGGCAAAATCGCATCATGTTTCTGCTTCCGGTACTCCATTCTACACTATTACAGGAAGCTAACTTAAATCTTAAATTGTGGGAGCATGAAGTGGAATATGAAAATTCTGACACATGGGTTTTGTGTGTAATATGCCCAATTAGGTCCTCGGCGGGCTGTTTCCTGAAATTCTGAATGGGTTAAGAGCATTTCATGGTTTTCAATTCTGCATTCGGTACCTGGTCCGACACTCCGTCCAACAACTTGTCCTACACAAAAACGATGGGTGATTTGGTGGTTATGACATTGGCGGCCAGTAGTGGGAAAATCAGAGACATGGGTTTTGCTCGTGCTTATCCCCTCCAGCTACAAAACTCTTGACAAATCGATTTTGGGTTGTTATGGTGGGTGATTATTGGCTCGCTCTATTTTGACACTTAGGGCACCATTAATGTAATTTGTTATTTTTAGAAGTGGGTTGACCCTCCAGTGGTCGACCACTTGGTCTGTAAAGATTATAAATACCACCGTGGTGGTCATACAATATCTAAGAAGTAGTGTGCTAGAGGCAAATACGATTTTGGCTCTGTTTTGCCATTTTCATTTTGCCAGACCATGTAAAACCCGCGTTTTTAGTTTTAATGGTGAAATCGTTGTGCTGAAGTTCGTGGTGTGCCTTTGAAGAGTAACCATGATTTCGAGGGGGCTCACGAGAAGTTTGGGTAACTATCTTATGAGTTTATTTGTGAATTAGATAGTGTAGATGCATTTTTATTTTATTTCCTATACATGAAATGATATTTTACTTCTTTGTTATTTAATTTGTTGTTTGTGATTTAATTGGTTTAACTTAGTTTTTGTAGGTTATTATGAGGAGTTTTGTTAGTATGCAATGAGTTATTAGTTAGAAGAAGCAATCTTGCGGATTTAGACACTAACATCGTGTGTAGTTAGATGGTAGAATATACTTTCTTCATGCTGAAATAGAAGTTAAAATAGAGTTTTAGGACAAACATTTAATTCATGCTTTCTTTGACAGGGTTTCAGTGGATGGATAGTGATAGTGTTAGTTTTTATTTGCAGATTGCCTATTCAAATGCTATTTAGTCTTTTCTTATCTAGTTGTTAGCTAGTTTACTCATTTCATTACTTGTCATATGATAGAATAGTGTTTAATTTATGTTTATGAGCATTTCCTTTTTTTTTGCAATTTGAATTGTTAAGATAGAGCTAGTTTAGTTTATGTTATGCGATTTCTTACTTAGATTTAGGTTGCAATTTCAAGTTGTAGTTAATTATTGAGTTTAGTGTAGTATGAATTTGCTTCATTAGTATAGAATGTGATTGAGTTGATTAGCATAGTCTCGTTATACTGTTGATGATTAATGCATGATAGTTTCTTTCTTTCGTAGATATTTTTATTGTTGTTGTAGAATAGATAGTCTTTGCTTTGATAGATTAGATAGTAGCTTGATTATCATAGGTTCAAGACTAGTTGTTAATTTCTCTTGCTTTCAATTAAATAGATTTTCTTTTATGAATTAGAAATAGTTTTGAAGTTTGAATTAAGAACATAGTTCACTTGCCTCTTAGGCTAGATAGTTGTTCAATGAGAAGTCTTAATTAGTTTACTTGCAGTAGAAGTTAACTTAGAGTAGTTAGTTTTTTACTTGCTTTAATAGATTAGCTAGTTTCTTTGCTTACTTGTTTACTTGCTTTAATAGGTTAGTTAGTTGTTTTGCTTACTTGTTTACTTGCTTTAATAGAATAGTTGTTGGGTTGTTTATTTATTTTCTTTCAAAGGGTAGTTGCTCATTGAATTTAGGTTGGCAAGTTAAACTAGTTTGCTTTTGTTATTTGCTTATTGTTATGCTTAAATAGTTTTCTTTTTCTTATTGCTTATTGTTATGAACTGGTTTTCTTTAAATAGGGTTTTCACTTGTTTTTATAGAACTATTCATTGATCCTTGGTCCAAAAGTACTTAGGTTACATAGTTTAAAGTTGCTTAGTAGGGTTTGCTCATTAGATAGCTTTGCTTGAATATATTAGCCTTAGATAGCCACTTCCTTAGTTAGACTATACTACTATCAACCGTTCTACCTTTGGCATATATTTTGCTACAACTCTAAGTTTACTTACCCCGAGTTGACAATTTAATTGAGGGTTTTTAGTGTCTTTTTAGTGCATATAGAACACCCATCAGAGATAAAATGATACTTCGGTATGTCTGGGGTACAATTTAGTTCAGGATACATTACCGTTCAACGAAGAATCCTTATTGGTTGGTTTCACTGATTCATATTGGGTCAACGAACCTAATGATCAGAAGTCTACTGTAGGTTATGTTTTTAGCCTTGGTTCAGGACCTGTCACTTGGGCCTATAAGAAACAACAAGCTATTTCAATTTCTTCAGCAGAAGCAGAGTAACGAGCAATGATAAATACAATTTAGGAAGCCTTGTGGCTTCAACAGAGCCTTTCATAGTTTGGATTCTAGCAACAACATCTGACCAGCCTTTGGTGTGACAATTAGAGTGCCATCAAGCTTGCCAAAGACCTAGTTCAACATCAACTTATCAAGCACATTGAGCTAAACATGCACTTCATCAGAAAACTCATTCATGATCAAGTTATTGAAGTGCTCCTTTTCCCTACAGAAGATCAAGTTGCAGACATTTTCACAAAGTCTCTCACGGGAAGCGAAGTTTTCGAAACTTCGATCTATGTTAGGAGTTTAGGAAGTTGTCATTAAGGGGGGATAGGATCTAATGCCTCCTTCCTTATCCTATTGTGTCACTATTGTAAATCCTTCAATCCTATCCCAAGTTGTTCTTAAGGGGGGATGTTAGGATATTGAGACATTTAGGAGTTAGTTAAGATCTACTTGGTCTAATGTGTCATTTGGTAAAAGTGTGTTTTTTTAGTATGCATTTGTATTTAGTAAATATGACGGTCACGATATGTTTCCGAAATAAAGTGATCTTACAGTTCATACTCTCCTCAATCTTAATGGCTACATTGATCTATGGCTTAACACCCAATTGGTTCATGATCTCTATTTAAAGAGAATGGAGGGCCATTTATGGATGATCGATTGTAAGAAACTCTCTTGTAAAATATTCTGTAATCTTTTTTATTTTGCATTAATAAACTACTCCAAGTGGCCACGTTGGTTGGGGCCATGGATGTTTCCTCGTAGGGTTTTTATCACGTCAAAAAATCGGTGTGTTGATATTTGATATGGTTGTGTGAGTGGTTACTAAAGGTGTTTGTCCTCTCTTGGAATACCTCTGTTGTCTAACAAACCTAAGCTTGACCCCGAGAAGTCCAATTGACATGGCATGTCACATGTCTATTGAGTTCATGTGTCATCCATTGATTTGGATATGTCACCATCCTTCAATATCCTCCATNTGTCCTCTCTTGGAATACCTCTGTTGTCTAACAAACCTAAGCTTGACCCCGAGAAGTCCAATTGACATGGCATGTCACATGTCTATTGAGTTCATGTGTCATCCATTGATTTGGATATGTCACCATCCTTCAATATCCTCCATCATCCATCAACCAAGTCTACTAAAATCCAAACCCGCAATATTATCAGATTTAACCTCGCGGCCTTTTCCCATCGGGAAGATAAACTTACCATGTATCATGACTTTCCTATAGCCCGTAAACCGCAATCCTATCAGGCTTAGCTTCACATACTTTTTCTTACGAAGGAACAAGTTAACACGCCTATCGGGATTAGCCTTCGTATCTTTACCTTTGTGGCCTTACATTCACAATTTTTTTTCCCTATGGAGTGTCGAGTTGACATTCTATAAAACATTTTCGTGACCCAGGACCTTCAATCCCATTGAGCTTAACTCCACTTACTTTTCCCACAGAGTATTCTCCCACGATACCTTCCCTATGAACCTTTTCCCTATGATATTATTCTTGTGAGCCTCATTCCCATGAGCCTATTCCTGCAAGCCTTTCCCCATGATCTTCCTATCATGAGCTTCTCCCCACAATCCTCTTCCCATGAACTTTCTCTCACAACCTTTTCAATATACACACCAATAAGATTTTTCTGCTACCTACATCCCACAAGCATATTGGGCTTAAATTTGTGGACCTTTGGACTTGTCAAGTATCATGCCATTGAATTTTTCCCATGAGGATTTTCCCCGCGAGTTTTTCTCCCATGAGACTATTAACTTAGGTTTTTTTTTTTCCCAATCTCATGTTGGATTTAGATCGTCGATATTTGAGTTTAGGGTGATCTCAGTCATCAATCCACCAAATTTGTCCCACAACCCCTGCCTTTTTCCACCATGGACATTGTCAATCAACGTCACAGTATAGTCCACATCATCACTGTACAAAAGTTTTCCAAAATTCTGAAACTTATAATTTTTTTGAGAATTTTTTGTAATTCCTCCCAAATTTCTCCGTCAATGCACTTAGAATTTCTTAATCATTCTAGGTTGAATCTCGATTGTCGATTCCTAATGTTGAAAATATATGATCCACAAATCTTCCAACTCTTCAATCACCATGGAAATGAAAAATTCTCCCTTGCCAACTAAGTTTAACTCTGCAACCTGCATATTTATTCCATTTATCCTTTCTTTGATTGTTCTGAGGCAATTTAAACTCAATTTTTTTCACAAATTTGGGGATTTCACATTTTTTCACCATTTTCCCCAAATCCACCATAGGTGAAACTCTAAAATAGTGAAATTATACCAATTTCACATTGGTCTTGGCCCATACAAGCTCGGTGTTGAACCTTGAGTTTTGATACCAATCTGTAACATACCCAAACTTCAAGTTGGGTCCCGCTACTACAAAAATAACTTAGCTTATCTTGATACCATTTAGAAACTACATGCACATGACATGCCAAATAACTCGTCCAACTAACAACACAATAAAAACCATGAATGAAAACAAACCCAACAAAAATATAACATTCAAATTTTCATTGCACAGTGAAAAAGTCATAATAAAAAAAATAGAAACTTATCCATTTATAAATTAACCAACTAGTTGCATATGAAGGATGTTACTCCCATCCATAGGCTTGTTGTTCATTTTCTCTCAACAACAAACCACCCCTGAGATGAGGCTATGAGTTAATAAGGATATCCATCCCTCTTGGTTGTCCATTCTCCACATTCAACATCCCAAAACCTAGGTTCTACTCCAACAATAGTTCCCAATCCACCAAATCTCTTCCCCACAACCTGCACAACCCAAGGAATGTAACCCCTTCTCCACTCATAGTCCCTTGGGATATCCCATTCATTTATCAGGGCTTCCAATGCACTTGGCTGGCTAGGAATATCACAGCTAGGGACTCTAGGAACTCTCAATTGCTCAAGGAGTGCTCATAGTAGCCTTCACAAGGCTCTCGCGCCATTTACTCAATAGGAAAACACACTACATGCTTACAACCCATTTTTACAGGAACAAATGCCTCAATTTTAGCACAAAATGGTCCAATAATGGTTGTCCTCAAGGATAGCATGGCTGGTGATATTCCCAACACTGAGCTCCTCCCTCGCTTCCCAAAACCTATAGGTAAAATTGTCCTCTTTTTCTCATACAAAACTCCTTCTTCTTCCTTTCTTGCATCACTCTCACTGTTCCAAAAAAACATGATTGCACTTAACCCATGTTGTCATAATTGATTAGGTTGACTTCCTCACCGAACCTCATACATGAATTGAATTATTGGATTTTGGAACACTCAACAACAAAATAGAAGTTTCACTCAACAAAAAAAATCAGGGAAAAGGTTTGGGATTTAAAACCCATGAATAAAACCCTCTTTAGCCCCCCATTGTTTTTGTCCCTCTCATATCACAACAAAAAATTATCATTTTTATTAATCATTTCAATGTATGTAATACATAGTTCAGCCCTTGGCCTTATTAATCAATATGGGCTCTTTTCCCCAAACATGTGGGCTCACCAGCCTAAATGATAGTTACACAATTTCATTATAATTTATGGGAATTAAAACTAGGGATGTTACATAAGTAACCTTGGAGTTTTTTTTGTTTCTCCTTTATTTTTTTGGTGAACGTGACATTGTCTCACAAATTTTTGAATGTATTTCTTCATTCGTTCCCCCCCAAAATCATTTTTTATCCTTGATGTGTTTTACGGAACCCTAAATGTCCTGCCATCGGAGAGTCATGAGACTTGATTAATATTTTTTGCTTCAACTTTGACTAAGGGCATACATTTATTCTGTCCTTGTACCAGAGAATATATCTCTTCCTCTTCCAATGTTCCGTAGATTTCATCCATTGTATTTTATGTCTCTTACTATTGTCATTTTTCCATTCACGAGGAGATTCTTCCAACCACACCAAAATGGAAGATGTAACGGAATACAAACTTGAGGCTTCTTTTATTCTAGAAAGGGCATCTGCGACCACATTGTCCTTCCCCTTTTTGTAGATTATTTAAAAATGAAACCCTTGCATTTTTCCTACCCGTGGTTTTTTGTTCTTCTTGTGACAATGTTTTCTCCAAAAAGTACTTTAGGCTATCATGGTCTATCTTGAATTTAAAATGCCTCCCAATGAGATATTGCCACCATTTTTTATTGCATGTAAAATTGTTTCCATTTCTTTTTCATATATAGATTTCACCAAGTCTTTTCCATTTAAATGTTTACTTTCAAAATCCAATGTTATCCCTTCTTGTGTCAATAATGTTTCAATTCCTTGTCTAGATGCATCACATTCGACTATGATTTTTTTACCAAAATCAAGTGTTTCCAATATTGGTGTTGAAGACATGGCCTCTTTTAAGAGTGAGAATTTTCATTTTATACAAATGAATTTTTCTTCAAGAAATATGCGAGTGGGCCTACAATGCATGCATAATTCTTAACATTTTTTTGATAATATATTGTAAAAGCCAAAAATCCTCTAAGACTCTTGATGTTCTTCAGATTAAACCATTTTGTAATAGCTTGGATCTTTTGAGGGTCCACCTTAATCCCTTCCCTTAAAACAATATGACCCAAATACTCTATTTCTTGTTTTCCAAAATAACATTTGGATCTTTTTACATACAATTGTTTGTTCTCAAGAATTTGTAGTACTTTATCCACATTTTTAATGTGGTCTTACCATGATTTGCTATAGGTAAGTATATCATCAAAGAAATCCAATACAAACTTTATAATTAGTTAAGGTCGAAAAATTTTGTTCATAAAGATTTGAAAAGTATAATGAGCATTAGGCAACCCAAAAGGCATGACCAAGAACTCATAGTGGCCATCATGAGTTCTAAAAGTTGTTTTGGGAATGTCTTCTTTTCTTAATATGATTTGGTGGTATATTGATTTAAGATCTAGCTTTATAAAATAAGCCACTCCATGAAGCTCATCAATATTTGGACTAGGGAATTTATCCTTTATGGTGATGTTTTTTAGATCTCTATAATTAGGACACATCCTCCAAGATGTAACATCCCCACTATAATTCCCAATTTAATAAATGCATAATGTAGATATGAATGTGGCTATGGCCAAGCGATGTAATATGTGAATTGTGTTTTCTGATTTTAATAAATATAATGTGATACCATTTGTTGAGAATATGGACAGATATGGGGGTTGATTAATCCACAAGAGAGGGGAATGTCTAGGAGTGTCTAATAAGGGTCCAAGGAGGAAATTAATTGTCGTTATTAATCCAAACCTAGATTTATGAATTTTATTATCATTGGGACAAACTTCTATTTTATGGTTGAGTGTATGAGAGCCCAATCATTAAATACCTATCAAGGGGTGGGTGTAGAAGTCACATCTCATAGTTATTGGAAGCATGGGCCTGAAGAATAATCAACATTGGGTAGAGTGTGCAATCAAATATCTTGGGAAAATAGAGAAAATTTGTATGGGGAGAATAGGAAGTTTTTGACATCAAGTTTTTGAATTGAAAAATAAGGGTGAGTAGGGAAAACAAAGCATTGGAGCTAGACCAATAAGGCTTAGATAATTCTGGATCATTTTGGAGTGTTTTTGGAGCATTCTTGATCCATGAGGATCCATAACATCCACATAAGGTCTAGGAAGATCCAGAACACTCATAGAGGTTCAAGAGAATCTAGAAAAGATCAAAATTTGACCATCTCAAAGGTTATTTCAAACTATATCAATGCGTAGAGCTCGACGATAGATTTCCAATGACGCAAAAATTGCCTGAAACTGAGTTGATATACGAAAGTTATGGATGGTCAAAGTTCGAGTCAAACCGGGGCAAAAAGGAAAAAGTCAACAGGGTCAAAGGTGACACGTGTCACCACAGTAGGGGTGAAACGTGGCATGACCATACATGCCATACAAGTGTTGATGTGGTGACCTCATATGGTGATACGTGGCAGGCAGGTGACATGGCATGTCCAGTTGGAAAAGTGACTTGGCAATTCGTACAATCCAAGCAAACCAGTTGTGTGTTGACACATGGAAAGGATAGACCGATGAGAGGCTGCCACCTAGTAGCCTCCCATTAGCCATTAATGGTTTATGAATATCAAAATTTTATGGGAGTCGAACCCGTGACCTCCCATAACCTTACCCAAACGCCTTTACCAATAGACCAAACGATGAGACTTAACCTTACTATGGTCTCATATATATTTAAAGTTGTAATGTGGCATGGTTGGATAGAAAAAGGGTTGAGGGCCAAACCCTTGACCCATATTGTATGGTTCTATTTATGCAATGNATATATGACACAGTTGTAACAAAAACCATAGAATAATCAAAATTCGACAGGGTTTGATCCCCTGACCTACCATATAACATGCAAACAAGTTAACCATTGCGCCATATGTTGCGGAGATTCCACTGGATTTAGTATTAAGTTGCCAAAGATTTTGCGTGGAGGTTTAGACTTAGGCCTATTTATGGGTGTGCGGTCCAGGACCGACACAGATCCTGAGACAAAACACATCCCAATGTTGGAACAAATCCCAATACTGGAACAAATACCAATGTTGACACAGATCCCGAGGATGTACAGATGCATTGTTTTGTGTACAGAGAGAAGCTAAGTTTATGTGTTGTATAGATTTGTGTGCCATGAGGTATATTGTTCAAACATAGGCATGTTTATACTCATTTTTATTTTTTTTCGAGAGTTCAATGGTGATGTTAAGTTTGTGCTAAGAGGTCATTTGTGAAATTCTTAGCCCATATTTCCATTAATGAGCTCCATAGTGCATCGTTTGGCGTGTAAAGAGGGTAAAATTGAGCCAGTTCATAATATGGTCGACTTTATACTCATTTTTCTCAGAATTTTGCAAGGAATTCAATGGTAAAATCCTTATCAGAGTTTGAGCAACGAAATTAAATAGAGTCCATAAAATTGGCTTTTGTAAGTCCATATTGTAATGAAATTTGACATTTTGAGATAAGAAGATCAGTCTCACTATCTAGAAGGGACTTGAAGATAAAGTAATATATGCCATCAATGTTGTATATTTGAGTTCTTTTATTTTCTATTGTGTCATCTCATAAATCTTCAAATTAATCATCAATTTATGAGATTTTGGATAAGAAGCACAACATCATTTTTCTGCAAATCATCTCAACACGATCAAGAATTAATTCCGAATCAAGTTAGATGCTAACATGCATATTTTAAAGGAATAAGTGGTATCCAAGGATTTTCGGATCAAGTGACATCAAAGTGAGGTTTTACGTGTATTTGCAAATTGTTGATGTGACGAGGTCCAAGACTCAATATTGGTGAAGGTGTTGAAGACTCTTGTTGAGAGGAAAAAATGAGTAAAGATATCATGAATTTAATGTTAGAATATTAAGGATTGTTCTCGTTTTACCATTGAAAATACCCTTGTCACCCAACCATAGGCTGAAGCCACCGTCCGAGCACCTTGACCTTGACAGAGAAGAATCCTGGTAGCAATCAATAGCCAAGCAAGGCTAATGCACCAAGCAAGAAAGTAACCAAAGCTGATCAGATAGTCCAACCCAGAAACTAGCGCAACACCTTCCCCAGAATTTGCGCACAAAACTGCCAAACTGCACTGTGCACAAGTGACTTCTGCAATTCTGTGAATGTGACAAATGAGAGACTGGTGCCATGTATTTATAGTATTTCTGGCAGACTTGCTTGGGCTGACTTCTCCTTCTGGGTACTAATTAATTCATATTATTTATCTTTCTTCAACCGACATCTCGTCTAAGGTTACATTCATTTCTTTGCTTCCTTCCAAAATATTCTAATCTCGTCATAGGTCACAATAGAGTTTCATACCTCCCAAAGTTTCCATAATATCAACACTCCCTCCTATCTAGGGAGGTATGGTCTTGAGCACAAATAGACCATTCAACTGGTAGCATCATGAGCACTATCATTATTTATCCAACTGGATAATATCAATGACACAAGTACAATATTAATTGATAGAACACATCTATGTTTATCCATGGTAGTACACAACTACTCAGACCATGACACATAGTCACAAACAGTGGACCATATCCACCACAGTAGCATAACTCTACATAAAAATAATTTGATATCAACCTACACAAAAACAATGTTATGATATAAACTGAATCATGTGGGCCAATCTTTCACTCACATCTGTGATATATGAAAGAATATCTTCCCTCAGAGTAGAACATCAATGATGGGATATCTTCCCTATTATTCTCAAATAAGGAAGAATGATTGTTTCTGATTTCTGAGCCTAGACCATTCCTCACCCTGGGCCATTCCTTCGACACTAAACAAAGTGTTACCTGGAGAGAATGAATCTACCCTAAGGACTGCCTGTCCTTGATTGCTGAGCCTGGACCATTCCCCACCCTGGGCCATTCCTCTGGCACTAAACAAAGTGAAACCTGGAGATAATGAGTACACCCTAAGGAATGAATGTCCAGAACATTTCCTCTATTAACCACAACAAGAAAATACTGTCCTGTATCAACCTCCAAAACAAACTATTCCTCATGTTAACCACAATGAGAAATCACTGTCCGGCGAGGCGGGCCAGTCTTATCGAGTAACCCTCAAGAAGAGAGACTGCCCTAGACCACTCCCTATGTTAACCAAAATAGGAAGTCGTTGTCTATGATACATCAACAATCTAGACCATTTCCCATGTTAACCACAATGGGAAATCATTGTCCGTCAGAAATCTCAATCCATTTTCTGAACATGAAAGAATCTATCCAAGATGGACTATTTTTCAATTTTGAAAATAAATGTCTTCAATAATATTTTCAGTGCTCCCTCCCAACCTGGAGAGTCATTTCTTCCCTTTCATCTAAGAGAGTTATTTCCATGATCCCCATATTCTCTCAGAAATATGCAAACTTTATTCTGGATAAAGGTTTTGTTAGGATATCTACTGTCTGCTCATCTGTGGGGATATACTCGAGCTTTACCTCTCCTTCCTAGAATTTATCTCGAATATATTAGTATTTGATCTCAATGTGTTTCAAGATTTCATGAAACATGAGATGTTTTGATAATCTTGTGCAACTCTGATTATCACAATGTATTATGGTCGATTCTGGAATCTGATCAAATAAATCAGAGATTAAATTCCTTAGCCATATTTCTTCTATGCATGCTTCACATGCTGCAATATACTCTGCTTCTGCTATGATGAGTGCGACAAACTTCTGTTTCCTGCTGCCCCACGATATCATAGCGGAGCCCAAGATGAAACACATACTTGAAGTTCTCTTTCTATCTTCTGCACTTCCAGCCCAATCTGTGTCTGTGAATCCATGAAGTTGTATATCACTGGATGTGGTATATCTCAAGCCATAGTTTATTGTCCGACGAATATATCTTAATACATGCTTTGCAACTATCCAATGCTCATGTCTTGGTTCCACCTGGAACTAGCTTAGTGTATTTATGGAAAAGAAAATGTTTGGTCGAGTATTTAACAAATACATTAATGACCCAATTAGTTGTCGATATAGAGACGGATCTACTGGATCAGAATCCAGATCTTTCACTTTTCTTATATATGTATTCATAGGAGTGTCCATGAACTTATAATCCATCATTCCAAACTTCTGAAGGATCTTTATTGTGTACTTTACTTGTCCAAGGAATACTTCACCACACTTATGCCATACTTCTAGTCCCAAGTAATAATGCATGAGACCTAGATCTTTCATATCAAATTCAAAAGCTAATTCCTTCTTGCACTGGATGATGAGAGACTCTTCCCCTGTTATGAATAGATAGTCAACATATAGTAGTATAATTACAGGTGCATTGTCCATGACTTTGTTGTAAAGGTTTGGATCTACATGACTCTTGGAGAAACCAAGTCTCATTAGATAGCTTTCCATTTTGGCATACCAAGCCCCTAGAGATTTCTTGAGTCCATATAGATATTTATTTAATATGCAAATGTGGGTGTCCCTGGAATGTACCTCAAACCCTTGAGGTTGTTAAATATATACTTCTTCTTCAATTTCTCCATTGAGGAAAGTGTCTTTACATCCATCTGATGTAAGTTCCATCCCATGGAAGCGACAAGAGATATGATAGCTCTGATGGAAGTATATCTAGTCACTGGAGCAAAGGTTTTGTCATAATCTTCTCCCTCCTTCTGGGATAACCCTCTGGCTACGAATCTTGCCTTGTATTTATCCACGCTTCCGTCTGCTGCATGTTTGATCTTGTATACCCATTTTGAAGTTACCACTGA
>SNQJ01S0192247.1:0-17892 GCA_010110895.2 Picea sitchensis
TTAGTTGATGAATACACATATGAGCTCAATACTCTTGTATATCAATCATTCATCAAGGAAGAGTACATAAATATTTTTCTCAAGTATTAGAGAAGACTACAACATTACATCACTTTGAAAAAAAGTATTAGAGAAGACTACAACATTACATCACTTTGACAAAATATGGAGTTCCTAATCATTTATACACATGAATATGCCTAAATATTTGTGAGAAGGATTAAGAATAAGAACAAATCCAAGAAACACCCCAACTCTTTTGATGACCAATTGGACTAAGAGTGCAATACTCCAAATAATGGCACAAATGAAAAGAAGAAATAAACTTGTTATGCTTTTTACAAAATTGCTCAATTTGATAATTCCTCAGCACCTACAAAAGAAGGAAGCAAAGGTCAACTCTAACAAAGGAAATAAGAAATGTAAAGTGATGCAACACTCCTAAGACATTTAACCATCATAATACACATTGATGAGTTTGTAAATATCTTTTGGTGTAACTCACAAAACAATAAAACTACAATAACGATAAGAAGATTGCAACCTATGCACCTGAATTTTCCAACACCGTTCTTCTCATAATGCACCTAGACTCATCTCCCTCATTAAGAGCAATTCAACTAGAGTAAGAAAGAGCACATCAATTCCAAAGTCAAATGGGGGTTCATTAACAACCTCTCCATGTTATTTTTCATAACTATAATTAGATAATTTTGATTCTCATGGCCACTACATAATGACAAAAGATCAAAACCCAAGCTCACCCACATCTTTACAACATTGGATGGCTCCAAATCGAGAAGGAAAACTACATCACCAAGGAATGTCTATTTATATCCTTGGAAAACATGAGGTAACATGTGGTCATGTCACACCTTTGAATATCTACAATGATGTATTATTAGGAAACCCTACTTGTGAGAGAAACATGGGGTCTATTATCATGACCTTGGAGCATCAACATTGAGTCAATCAAGGGTAGATTGTTCTATGTTTTCAAGGTAAAGTGAAAACTAAATATCTTTGTGGTTTCAACCACATAATTCCATAAGTTAGTCAACAACTCTTTTTGGTTGCAACCACATACTTCCATATGTTAGACAATTACACATGTAAATGGCTTATGTGGACTACCTAACCAATGTCTTGTATTAATGTATCATTACTAAAATAATATCCACCACTAACACCCCAAAAAATTTTTGCACTTCTTAAGGATCATAGTGGCAATTAGTAGGAACTTTCATTACATTTCAACAAGAATAGAACTAAGAAGTGATTCCTCTTAATACCCCACTACTATTTACTATGTAGGAGGACCTCACTATTGTTGCGACAAAACTATATAACTTCTTCTTCACTGTAGTTTTCAATTTTTCTACCTAAGATGCCCCGAACATACTACAACCTAGTTCATTATGCAATTATTCATGCTTGATCTCATTGACATTTTGGACAATATTATCATGGAATTGTCCTTAGATGGGGTTGTCTCTTAGTTCACATTACATATATCACTATCTCATTAGAGTAGGCACTCAACTAGTATATTAATATTTGATTAGAAGCTTACCTCCATGGTAGTTATTACATTGCTAATTGTGCACTCATCGAGATATAGGGAACCTAGTGTGATGCAACACAACCACTTGGTAGTCTACCATTACTAACAACCTATATGAATATCATTGACATAATTCCTATTACTCATGACATTTATATTCCTAAACAAATCAAACATCTAATTTAAATGTTGAGCTTTTATAGCCTTACAATCCTCCTTTGCTTGAGGAAAGGAGAACTTTGTTGGATCCTTGAATTGACATTGATCATAAGTTAAATACACTAGCTCCTTTTGACCAAGCCATAGATCAAATGACTCGACACACATACACAAGGCTATATAAATATTCTACATTTCCAAATCAAGTTATTCCCTTGCATAGTCCAATTATTTAACATTTGAGCAAGTGAGAAAAAAAATTGCTTTCTGGATAACACACTAAAATCTTATGCATCAACATTAACCTCCATTGCCTAAAGGAATTTATTTTTTACTTCCAATGCAATGGATACCATTTCTACCTAGGGAAAGGAACTCTTGATCCATGCATTGACCTAATTCTTTTTCGCAATAGATATCCATAATCTCTAAATGCGATTAAATGGGTACTTGCAATGATACTTGTCACAAGTTTTTTTAATTCCTTGGCATGACCATCTAAACTATGACCCACACCTAATATACAATATGTTATTGATCCTTATTCAACAAGTCATCTATGTGGCATCACCAACAAATCAACATGTAGTATGCTATTGTGCCAACGTAACTCCAAATTCCTTGACATCATCAATGGGATCTCATAGTGGACCAAGCTGACGTGTGCACTAACTATAATGATTAAATTTGATTTTATTATCATCATTAAGTCCCCTAACAACTAACAAATTCTCAAATTAAGTGTTATGTAGAGAATGTAGTAAATCAAGGGTATATTTTTCTATGTTTTCAAGGTAAAGTGAAAACTAAATCTCTTTGTGGTTTCAACCACATACTTTTATAAGTTAGTCAATCACTCTTTGTGGTTGCAACCACATACTTCCATAAGTTAGTCAATAACACATGTAAATGGATTATGTGGACTACCTAACCAATGTCTTGTATGAAGCTATCATGGCTAAACTAATATCCACCACTAACACCCCAAAATTTTATTGCACTTATTGAGGTTCGTAGTGGCAATTAGTAGGAACTTTCATTACATTTAAACGAGAATAGAACTAAGAATTGATTCCTCTTAATCCCACACTACTATTTATTATGTAGGAGGACCTCACTAGTGTTCTGACAGAACTATATAACTTCTTCTTCACTATAGTTTTCAATTGTTCTACCTAATATGCCCCCAACATGTTGCAACCTAGTTCATTATGAAATTATTCATGCTTGATCCCATTGACATTTTGGACAATATTATCATGGACTTATCCTTAGATGGGTTTGTCTCTTAGTGCTCATTACATATATCACTATCTCATTAGAGTAGGCACTCAACTAGTATATTAAGATTGGATTAGAAGCTTACCTCCATGCTAGATATTCCATTGCTAGTTGTACACTCTTCTAGATCTAGGGAACCTAGTTTGATTCAACGAAACCACTTGGTAGTCTACCATTACTAACAACTTATATGAATATCATTGACATAATATAATATATGTATAATATATGTATGTACTCTTTCATGTGAAGGTATTTTTCTATAATGATATTCTGGACCCGAAATGGATGTTTGTCATACATTATGTTCCAAGATTAAGGCATGTATTTGACGATGCATTAGTGGATACTGAAAAAAAAATTGATGGAAAACAAAATGAGAGAGAGGGATTAGAGAACATCGAATAAATTGACATCCATGATGATGTTGAATATGGTTATGTTCAGGCACAAGAAGACAACAATTGAGAGTTAGATGATGTTATGGAAGACAAGAATATGGATGGTATAGAAAATGATGATCCAAATGCATATGGTAACAATATGGATGGCATACAATCAAATTTAAATGATGATGAAGATGATGCACAAGAAGACAACAATCGAGAATTAGATGATGTTATGGAAGACAAGAATATGTATGGTATAGAAAATGATGATCCAAATACATCTGGTAACACTATGGATGGCATACAATCAAATTTAAATGATGATGAAGATGATGCAGGTCAAGATTAGAATGATCATAATATTAACTACTTGAAATATCATATGAACATTGAAAATGATACACTAGATGACATTGTTGCAAACAATGATGTTAATGACCAAGACTTCTAAATTTTCAGAATTATTTGTAATTCATGCTTAAAAAATTATGATTCTTATGGCCTAAACTTTGAAATATTTGTGTCAATACAAATTATCTATCGCAATATCCTTAAAGTAATCAAGATATGGTATGAATTGTTGGCAAAAAAAAAAAATATTACATGGATGCTTCTTCCATTCATTTTGTATCAAGATATGTTCATGAAGACACAAAAGTTAATAAAATATTAATGCATGTATCTCACAATGATTTGAATAAACAACTTTGTTAATTTCATTATTTTTATATTGTTTTCATTTTAATGTTGGGTATAATTTTTTATTATGTTTTATTAAGAACTAAACATAAAATAATTAAACAAAATAAAATATTTTAATCACCTAGAATTAGGTGAAAAAATAATAAATTAAAGCTCAGTTTTAGTTTCCTATTTCATATTAAAACATGAATATTCAAGATCAATGATTTCACTGAGTCTTAAAACCCTCCCATACCATCAATGCATTCGTCGCCTAGTCTAACCATGTAAAATTTCAACGCATACAATCACATTTTGAAGAAATTTCAATGTTGTCCCCATTCACTGCTCACTATTTCAGGTCGGTTGATGACATTGCAGATGGACATGTTGGAATACAATCCATGACATTTCAAGAGAGTTATGACCAATATTCTATAAATGGGAATGGCGAATGATGAAAATGAGACCATATAATGAAGGTTCATCCAAACGTGGAGGATCTCGAATATTATGCGAGGATTTAAGGCATCCTTGAGTCTTGAAACCCTTGCATACCTTCAAGGCATGTGTCTCGTCTAACCATGTCAAATTTTGATGCATACATGAACAGTTTGAAGAAAATTCAATGTTGGCACCATTCACTTCTCACCATGCAGTGTCGGTGGATGACATTGGTGATGGGCATGCTGGAAAAAATTCCATGACATTTCAAGAGAGTTTCGACAAAGATTCTATAGATGGGAATGAGGAATGTTGAAAATGACACTACATGATGAACATTGATGTAAACATGGATGATCTCAACTATTATGTGAGGACTTCATGCATCCTTGAGTCTTGAAACCCTTGCATACCATCAAGGCATGTGTCTACACTAACCATGTCAAATTTTGATGCATATAGGCACAATTTGAAGAAATTTCAATGTTCACCCCATTCAATGGTCACCATGCGGTGTCGATGGATGACATTAGTAATGGGCGTGTTGGTCGAATACGTTCCATGACATTTCGAGAGAGTTTCGACAAATATTCTATAGATGGGAATTATGACGAATGATGACAATGAGACTACATTATAAACATTGATGAAAACGTGGATGATATCAAATATTATGCGAGTACATCAGGAAATATCCTTCAATCTTAAGACCCTCGCATACCGTCAAGGCATGTGTCTAGTCTAACCATGTCAAATTTTGACGCATGCAGGAATAGTTTGAAGAAATGTCAACATTGGCCCCATTCACTTCTCATCATGCGACATTGGTGGATGGCATTGCTGATGCGCATGTTGGAAGTCCTTCCATGAAATTTCAAAAGAATTTCGAAAAAATTATTGTAGATGTGAATGACGAATGATGACAATGATATTACATGATGAAAGTTTATGCAAACGTGGATGATATCAAAGACTATGTGGGGACATCATGCATCCTTGAGTCTTCAAACCCTCACATACTATAAAGGCATGTGTATGGTATAACCATGTCAAATTTCAATGCATAAAGGAATAGTTTGAAGAAATTTCAATGTTGGCCCCATTCAATACTCATCGTGCGACATCGGTGGATGAAATTGATGATGGGCATGTTCAAATATGTTCCATGAAATTTCAAGAGAGTTCCGACAAAGCGCTAAATCCCCTAACCCATAATCCATTGACCCTTAAATCATTAAGTCCTAATCCCTAAACCCTTAATCCCTCAACCTTATTTAATCATTAATCCCTTAACACAAAATCCCTAAATCCCCTAAACCCTAAGCCATCGACCCTTAAACACTTAAAACCTAATACCTAATCCTTTAATCCATAAAACCATATTCCCTAAACACTTAAACATTAATCCCCTATCCCATAATCCTTAATCCATTAACCATTAAACCACCTAACTCATAAGTGATAAATCCCTTAGCTCTTGACCGTTAATCCCTTAAACCCTAACCCATAATCCCTTAACCCTTGATACTTGTATTCCAAATCCCTAAATCCCATAATCCTCAAATCTCTTATCCACTTAACCCCCAACAACTCAAATAATTAACTATTTAGTCACATCTGACGCTAAATATGGTGTTATTTCCGGTTCTATTTCTGGTGCTATTAGCGTGATCCAGGTGGATATTGGTGGCCACCCACCTATTCCAACTGGCTCCTCTTGACAATTTTTAGTTCAAAACATTCTTCTGTACTTATTTTGTAATTGTGGATTCTACACTTCCAAGGCTGTCTGAAGCCCTACACATCTTCCAAGTAGATATTGGTGGCCACCCACCTAATCCAATTGGCTTAGTTTAGAATTTTTCATGTCAGTACATCTTTTTGTACTTCCATGGCTATTTTGGGGCTCTAAATAGTGTTTTTATGGCTTTTCACAATCAATCTTTAGACGAAGTCAAATATTGACGACATAATGTGTAGTTCTTGAAAAGACCTTTCCAATGGGCTATAACACGCCTAAAACGAAGGATGTATGCAAACGTTACGACCACGAGAACTTGAGGTACCAACTTACCCATTAGGGCCTACATAAATTTTGGTGTTTCACCTCCTAGGGTTAGGTTTTTGTATGTCTAGGGTTTTGGCATTCATGAATAATGTTAAAAGGGCCTCTGGAGCCTCACTGTAATCATTCTACTCATATGGATGAGCATAGCAACCACATCTCTTCTCAGAGATAACTACCACCATTTGAGCAAATTGTTTCAATTCTACAATTTTAAAGTTTCAGACTATTTCATTTATTCAATAGAAGTTATTGTTCACTAGATATTTATTTTTATCTTTGTGTTATTGTATTCATTCTATTATTCATTTCATTCCACTCATAAATCCATATCAGCGGTATCAGAGTGGTCTTCTCTTCATTTATTTTTCTTTGTGGATGTTCCCGAGAAGATCTCGGTACAAGAAGTTGGGACTCAAACTAGTTGAGCCTTTGCAAGATCGACTGCTCTAATCCCAACAACAACCCATGTGGGACAAAAATAAATATTATGGAGCAGGAGATCCTTTTAAAATGTTGCTCAAGGAAGCCCTTGCATGACAAAGGAACGAAATGATGGACAACTTTACACAGATCCTTCGGCATCTTCCCACAGGAGAAGCATCTTCATCAAGCGGCCATGCAACCCCCTTCAAGGTACAGGTAAATTTTGATATTCTATTATTTGAAGGACTGATAGATGAAAATGTTGTAGATAAATGGTACAATATGCTTGAAGGGTATTTTTTGGTCCACAATTTTTTCGATAGGGAAAAAATTACTTATGCACTCCTCAAGGTTGTCCCCTATGTTAAGGACTGATGTGATACTTACTCTAAGAAAAGGGCCATAGAGGAATCTTAAATATTTTTGGTCGTCCCCACATGGGATTCCTTCAGGGATGCCATTAAAGAATAGTACTACCTTGTTGGAAGCTACAAGGACTAGTACACCAGATGGACCCCCTGTGTCAGGAAAGGGACCAGACAATAACATATTTCACCAATATTTTCCATACCCTGTGCCATAAATTAGGTATCAAAGACTCTAAATGACATCTGGTTCTCAAATACTGTGGTTGTTTGCATAGATACATTCAAACATAAATGGATTTTCTGGACATCGCATCATTGGGTATGATGTATAGATATGTTTTCAAGATCGAGTAGAAATTTAAGCAAAAGAGGTGAGAGTTTGGATCTGCAAACTCCTCACAGCCGAAGCAAGGAAAAGGTGGCCCCAACCTGCACAACAAGGGACAAAGTAAATATGGCCACTCTCAGGACACCTACTCCAAGCCACAACACAAGAAGGGCAATGAGAATTCAAAGAAGGACATGAGAAAATGGTTTGAATACTATAAATTCCCTTGGCACAACACCAAAGAATGTTGCTCCAAGCAGTCACTCATGGCTGAGATGAAAGAATCTGATTCGGAGGTTTATTATGACTCTGAATCAAATCCATAAGGAGGGAAGAATATTATCAATGTTGAATCCAGTGCCACAGTTGCTACCACCAAAGTCGAACCAAGTGAACTAGAAGAACCAGAGTAAGGGAACACCTCTTTCACTCGCAGATGTGGGTAAAGGGGGCTCTACTTCATTTCATTATCGATAGCGGTAGTCAGAAGAACCTGATCTCAGCAAAGGTCGTCAAGCGGTTGGACCTATCGATGAAACCACACCCGCATCCCTACACCATTGGATGGCTTCACCAAGGAAGAGATCTTCATGTCATCCAATAATGTCATCTGCCCTACGACATCAAGCCTTTCAAAGATGAGGTATTGTGTGATATTTCTCCCCTTGAATTTTTTTTATGTTGTTTTAGGAAAACCATATTTGTGGAAGGGACATGTTGTGTATGATTCTAGACCCCACAGTGTTATTATTACTTTTGGTAGATACTTGTACAGGATACCAGAGGTGGGTCGTGGCACCACCTACCACTATTTCTTTAATCTCTGCTAAGCAATGCAGTAAGGTCATTCCACACATCGGGAAGTTTTTTTTATTTGTGATCCATGCTCATAGTAAGGAGAAGGTCCCCACCACATCTATGGTCTCTACTCAGAGTCTCTCTTTACAGAAGAAGCAAGTGGGCGGGATCATGGAAGAGTACATAGACATCTTCTCCTCACCCACCGGGGTACCGACGCACTGCCAAGTCAAGCATCTAATTGATCTAACCCCTGGTGCACCTCTGCCTAATGAACCAATCTATTGTTTCTCGCTGATGGAAAATGAAGAAATCAAGCGTCAGATCCAAGAGTTTCTTCAAAAGGGGTACATCATACCTAGCTCCTCCCCTTGCAGAAGCCCAATTGTACTGGTGCAGAAGAAAGACAGGACCTGGCGGCTCTGCTTTGATTAACAAGAATTAAATAAAATCACAGTCAGGAACCGGTACCGAATTCCCCGAATTGATGACATTCTTGACCAACTCAAGGGGGAAAAGTTCTTCAACAAGATTGATCTAAAGTCTTCCTACCACCAAGTTCCCATCGAACCAACTGATGTATGGAAGATCACTTTCAAAAATAAATAAGGTCTCTTTGAATGGTTGGTCATTCTCTTTGGCTTAAAAATGAAACAACCACATTTATGAGGTTGATGGATGATGTATTGAGACCTTTCACCAACTATTTTGTGGTGTTATATTTGGATGACATCCTCATCTTCAACAAAACTTGGGAGGAGCACATGCAACATATTCAACAGGTTTTGAGCACTATGCGGCAACACAAGCTATATTCCAACTTGGAAAAATTCTCCTTTGGAATGAACAAGGTCCAATACTTGGGATATATTGTTGATGAGCATGGGGTACATGTTGATCCAGCTAATATCCAAGTCATTTGTGACTGAACAACCCCGACCACACTAACTGAGCTTTGGAGCTTCTTGGGATTGGTCAAATTCTACTGATGGTTCATGTTGGGATTATCCCATATGTCATGGGCCCTCATCAAAGTGACCAAGGGAGGTGGCATGGAAAAGTTTGCATGGGGGAAGGAACAACAATGATCATTTGATTATATGAAGCATCGCTTGTGCTCAACTCCAGTACTCTCCTTACCCGACCTGCAACAATTGTTTGAGATTGATACTGATGCATCTGACTATGTTGTAGGTGCAGTTCTCACTCAGCATGATCATCTGGTGGCATACCATAGTGAGACACTCTCAGATACTATCTGAAAATGCCCCACTTATGAAAAGGAAATGTATTCCATTCTACAAGCTTGTTGTTAATGGAAAAATTACATTCTAGGAAAGGAGACAATCATCCACACTGATCACAAGCCTCTACAGTTCATACAAACACAAGGGAAGTTGCAGAACGACTGCCATCAGAAGTGGTCCACCTACATGAATCAATTAAATCTCAACATCAAGTATAAGACAGGAAACACAAATCCTGTCGTTGACTGCCTCAGTCGACCTCCTGTGGCTGCACTCACCACCATGCTCCATTGCTATGGACATGACACATTTGAGTGGCCCCAACTTTATCAGCAAGATCAGGACTTCGCCACCACCTATCAGCTCTTGGGTATAGGCGTGAATATCACCGAGTTTCACGTCCAGGACATATTATTTTGTCATCTTTTCCATCTTTGTGTTCCTGCAAGTGAGCATGTAATGTTGATCTTGGAGGCTCACTAGAGTCGTATGGAAGTACATTTTGGCATCGATGAAATTGTGGTCATCCTACAGAAACATTTTTATTGGCCAAAACTCTGATAGGACATTCGCAAGTATATCAAATATTGCACTACATGTGCCATTGTCAAGCCATCCATCAATAATAAAGGCTTATACACCCCTCTTCCTACTCCCGAGAGGCCTTGGGAATCCATCTTGATGGATTGCATGTATGGCCTTCCATCCACCAAGCAAGGAAATGATTTTGTATTTGTTGTAGTTGATCAGTTTTCAAAGATGGCCATCCTCACAACCTGTAAGAAGAGCATCACAGTGACCAATATTGCCAAGCTCTTCTTTGAACGAGTGTGGGTCCATTTTGGGATACCACAGACCATCATCTCCGATTGGGATAGCATGTTCCTCAGCACATTCTAGTTGAGTATTTGGTCATTGTTGGACACCAAGCTCACTAAATCCACTGCTTTCCACCCCCAAACCAATGACTAAATAGAGGTTTTCAATCATATGATTATGCACATCATGTGCATCTACAAATCTAAGCATCTATGTACCTGGGATGAGAGTCTCCCCTAAGTTCATCACAGTTACAACAAGGCTCTCCATAGCTCCACTGACCATAGCCCATTTCAGGTGGCGCTGGGATTCCAACCCTTGGGTCCCATTGATGTTGCATTAACTCTTTCCACCACACAGGCAGAATCTTCCCATGTTCAGTCTAAGGTGGAAAAATCCACCATATTCATTGAATGAATTCATCACATCTACCAACAGGTCCATGAGATTTTTCAGAAATCCAATGATAAGTACAAGAAGCGCAATGATCAACTCAGGGTATTGTACCAATTTCAAGTGGGAGACAAGGTCTGGTTACATTTGCAAAAATAGCGCCTCACAAGGCCCCATCGAAAGTTCCTCCCAGTTCTCTATGGGCCTTACACTATCACCAAGGTTGTGGGTAGTAATGCATTTGAGCTCAACACTACAACCTTTATTGGCTTGCACCTAGTGTTTAATGTGGACCTCCTTTGGGCATATTTTCCACCCTTATTGAAAACCTCAGAGATCACAGAACATCTGACACCAACAAAGCTCAACCCTGAATGCATGGAATAGGAATACACTAATCAGATAGTGGACACACATGTCAAGGGAACTCACCAAAAAAGGATCCAAATTTATCGGGTTGTCAAGGCAGGGTAGCTCCTACACCAAGGCAAGTGGCTCACCGGGGGCCAAATTTAGCAGAAGTTTCCTCACCTGATGGGGGAACTCAATGCAACAGAGACCATTGCTTACTAAGGGGGGAGGATTGATCCAGGTGGATATTGGTGGCCACCCACCTATTCCAACTAGCTCCTCTTGACAATTTTTAGTTCAACACATTCTTCTCTACTTCTTTGTAATTATGGGTTCTACACTTCTGGGGTTGTCTGAACCCCTACACATCTTCCAGGTGGATATTGATGGCCACTCACCTAATCCAAATGGCTTAGTTTGGAATTTTTCATGTCAGTACATCTTTCTGTACTTCTAGGGCCATTTTGTGGCCCTAAATGGTGCTTTTATTGCTTGCCACAGTCAAACTATAGACATAGTCAAAGTTTGATGGCATAATGTGTAGTTCTCAAAAAGACCTTTCGAATAAGCTAGCACATGCCTAAACCGAAGGTCATATGAAAAATTTATGACCCCGAGAAGTTGAGGTACCAACTTACCCATCGGGGCCCACATAAATTTTGGCGTTTCACCTCCTAGGGTTAGGTTTTTGGATGTCTAGGTGATCTGTAATTGATATTTTAAAGACTTTCGTTAAGTTTATGCATGAGTTGATTTAAAATTTAGGAATTAAGAGAAGAAGCTTAATGAAAGAAGTTACATCCATATAAGAAGTAAAAATAGGAAAACCATAACACCAAGATTGATAACAGAGTTCAACACAAGTTTTCCTACGTCTCCAGGCCTTTGTCTCAGTGGGGAAGGCTTCTTATTAATCTTCAATGCTTTAAGATTACAAAAGAAAGGATTACATAACAGCTCTTGAAACCACCTTTCATATATGCAACTTCTGGACAAAGACAAACATAACCAATGGCTGCAATAGGTAATTCTGAGACTTTTGAGTATGAACTTGGCTATGCTCAGCTCGACATCTGAGGCTCTAGATGCACTTTTTTTTTCTCCTACTCGAATGTGAAAACGAAACCCATATTCAGACTCCCCTCGAAATTCTACAACTTTTGAGTATAAATTCGACCTCCTTCTGAACAGGCCCTCAGGACCTCCCCTCAGCACGAAACTCAATGTTACACCTTGTCAGATTCGTACAGTCTGTATAGACTCAAACTGCGTGCCAAAAAAACTCATTTTTCTCGATTTATTTTCCCGGCTAAATAATCCAAACTCCGCCAAATTTAGTGACAATAGACAAACTTAGCGACAATTAGCCAGATTTATAGAGATTTCACCAGATTTGGAGGATTCCCACCATATTTGGTGGTAACCTCCAGATTTGGCGGAACCGCCAAACTACCTTGACCTTCTAGAAGGTGCCATGTGGCGACTTCCCATTGGGCCATTTGTCACCTCATCATTGGCCGGAGCCACATCACCCTGCACAGTCAGTTTCCATGTGTCATCCATACGACCACATTAGCCTGCCCAGTTAGTTGCCACATCACCATCCGTATAGTGCCACATCATCATCCAGACAATTCCACGTCAACATCTTTACTACCACGTGTCACCCTACCACATCATCATCCATACTCCCACATCAACATCTGTATTGCCACATGTCACCCTACCACATCAACATCTGTACTGCCATGTGTCACTTCCATACAGTTCCACGTGTCACTTCCATACAGTTCCATGTGTCACTTCTGCACAATGCCACATGTCACTTCCATACAGTTCCATGTATCAGTTCTGTACAGTGCCACGTGTCACTTCTATACCATGACAACTCAACCTGAAAATGCCAAATTTGACTAACACATGTCAGCTCCTTGTGCTGCCAAGTCACCCTACTGACGTCATGCTGACATCATCATGATGTATAACTGACGTCATCAATTGACTTTGATCTATTTGACTTTGACATTTTTTCTTGTTTGGGAAAAGTTCAGAACGCGATAACTTTCACATATGGTGTCCATTTTTGAAAAAAAATATATGGTCAGAATCAACACGACGATCCCTACGCAATGGCGATGGTTTTGTCTTCTTATGAGAACTTTGAAATTTTGGCCTTCCTGGATCCATTTTGGATCATTCCTTCACACTAAGACCTTTTGGTCCTCAAAAAGGGTATTAACCAGTCATGAAGTGTGGGATAGGCCTCCCCACTCGTCCTTTGTCTTTAAACTCTGTCCTATGCACCTGTCGCATCATAATCAATTGAATAATAACTATGACAATTATAAGCATATTTTTATCCATTTGAACTCGTTCACATCTTACTGAATTCACTACCATCTATGTAGAAAACATTAGCAGCGATAACATCATAAATATGACTGAAACTAAACCAATATGTTTGATGTGCTTGCAGGACATTAACTTATCTTGAAGAAAAGTATGATTGAACTACCATTCTACAACCATCTCATGTTCATTCTTAAGATAAAATACTTTACTTGGCACAATTATAGGTGTATTGCTTGCATACTCTCTCTTCTTTAATTGTTCCATTGTTAGAAGAGATTGATTAGATTTTATGTGATGAGGATGTACAATATATTTTGTCCCTTCTTTAGTTAAGTGATATTGATTATGTTCCATGTAGAATATTGCTTTGTGATCATATAAATAAGGGTTCCTAAGACCATTCCACATGTTTCTAGCAGCACCACATCATATGTTACTTCATCCATATACTTAGATGTAATTGCAAACTTTATGATACATTGCTTTGTTATGGGAAATATTTGATCTTTTCTTATCCAATTTAGTGAATAAGGTTTGTGATGCAGCTTAGTGTTTAATCCCAATTTCTTAACCACTTCTTCTGAAATTAAGTTAGATTGAGATTCACTATCTATCAATGTATTGATATTAGTATGTTTCATAATGGCCCTTATATGAGACAATTTACTTCTTGAATCAAAACCATCACCAATTTTACCTCTCAAACCAACTGTTGTAATCTTAGACTCATCACCTGAATCTGCTCCCAAGTTTGTTGGTCATGTTGTTGTTGCAACGTTTTGCCTCCCTTTCCTTTCTTTGAACCACTTCAGTCTCTTTTCTAGGTGCAATTTCCAACAATGCTCATCATCATGCCCTTATTTCTTGCAATGATTGAAAGAGAGCTCCTCTTCCTTCACTGTCACTGAATTTTCTTTCTTCCCATTCTCTTTTCCTTTTCCATCTTTCTTTGAAGATGATTCCCCTGATACACTAACTCCAATTTTCTCTGCTTCATTATACATTGCTTGAACAGAAACCTCGTCAAGATTATTAGGTCCAAACATAAAACCAATATTACGAATATAAGCAGGAAAATCTCCTATGTACTTCATAAGAGTTTCTTGTGTAGTTAATGGAACATCTAACATCAAATCCATCTTACAAAAATCATCTGTATATTCTTACACCGATTGTCATTTTATTAACTTAATACTTTTCCATTCAATTAAATCCTTTTCCTTATACCCCAAAGGATAGAACTGCTTTCTAAATGTGGAAATGATGCAGGAGAATTGCCCACGTCAAGCGAGCCAGCGCGAAAGCAGGAAACAACTGGACAAGCCAGCACACATCTCTTTTTGAAAGCACCTTGATATTGTTGCGCAAACATTAATGTGAGGATTTAATGAAAGTGCACTTTGTGTATTGTAATGGACCTTGAGCGGATAGCTCACGTCCTTAAGTAGATAGACTACATTTATTTTAGTTAATGCTGGTAGATAGGATTTAAGTCTAGATTTGATAGTTTAGAGATTCGTGAGGGAAAACAGATATAGACACCCTCCTTTGTACATTGTAACATTATTATCAAGAATTCAGAAGAGAAGAGCAAGTAGAGAAGTGTATGAAGAACACCCATGTACAGATATTGAATTAATAGAAGAAAGCTTTGATTCAATTCTATGGTTGTGTTATTCTCTGTGTATTGATGATATTATGCTCATGAATGTTTGCTTATTGTCATACATTTTATTTTATATGTTGTGTATGTGATTTCATGGTTGAATTGAAGTCTATGGGAACAAGGAGTTAGTTTCAATCGTTTCTCTATCTTGAACCAGAGAATTCCTGCAAGGAGTGCAGTTGAATCGTCCGCAAGGAGTGCGTTGACGGAAGGGTTCAGATAAAGGTAACTTTTGTTCTAAGTTCTCAGAAGTGCAGATTGGGCACCGAAGCCATGCAAGGCATGCACAGGCTAGACGAAGTCTCAGAGTTGTGATTCTGAGCAAAGGGATTGAAAGATTTCTGCTGCAGGAGTGCGCAGGATTGAAAGCTTCAACACTTAGTCGTGTTTGAAGATTTGCCGCAAGGAGTGCATGCAAGGATTTTACAGAAGGGACTCGAAAGCTGTGAGAAAAGCTCAGAAGGAATTGGCCTTCAAAGTTGTTGAGGGGCAGCAGAGAGAAGTTGCGCGAGAAGGTTGAGAAGCAGCGTTGTAGGTTGGTGAACAAGTCTCGTGGAGAGACACTTCTTGTTCGTGGATTGCGCAAGGAGAAATGTGGACGGTCAGTATCCTTCGTGGGGAATCCATGAGTTACCATGGATCATTGGATCTCTCAAGATTGCAGAAGGTCACAGAGCAAGTGTGGAGAGGTTCAAATCTCGGGCGAGTAGGAGTCGTCGATCGGGATCACGAGGAGCATTGGTTCTACTCGTGGATCGGCATATCGGGAGTTCGTGAGGTAAGACTCCAAATCTACGCAATGGAAGTCGCGATATAGAAAGTTGTGATATTCTGACAGCTACGTAAGTAGTGTGGGCCACGGAAGTTAGTGGAGGACAGGTGGCAGAAACCATTGGAGGTTCGGCATCTCGGGTATCGAGAGTTAACAGGGAAAACAATTGACCTCGCGAGTGGCGAAGTCGCGAGGCTCCGATAATCCGAGTATCAGTGTCTCGGGCCTCGGGAGTCGAGGAAGGNGATATCACGAGTAACGAAATCGTGAGGGAGCGAGATCACGACATCGGTGTTTCGGTGCATCGTGTGTCGAAGGGTGGAAACTCCAGTGCTTGGGGTCATGAGTTGCGAAGGTGCGATATAGCCGAAGTTCCGATCGCGGAAAAAGAAGTTGGCGTTGACTGACATCTTGGGTCTCGGGGATTCGAGAACCCAGCGATCAAAAGAGAACTTGTGAAGACGCAAAGTTTCGATCCTCTGAGTGTAGAAAGGAGGAATGAGAGAGGAGAATCTGTGGGTAAGGAAGATTCCCGATAAGGAGTCAGAAGAACCTTTGTGTTCTTCGGGCTGATAGGAAAGAAGGTCCTGGTGAAGCGAACATGCTCCGAGGAGTGCGGTTGCGTCAGAGTGGTATCAGAGCGGGAATTCTTTTCTTTCTATAGCAGAGAAGAGGATACATCATGCCGCCTAGAAGAGAAAGGCAATCACCAAACCCAGAAGATAGGGAGGTGCGAAGAAGAGGCAGGCCGACAGGAAATCCAGAAATGGAGCGGCAGATGAGAGATCTCCGAGCAAGGCTTGAAGAGATGGAGAAAACTCAAAGACACGGAGTTGGTGCAGGGGATCTTAGTGATTCCGAGGTTGAAGAGGAGGCTGGACATGAAGAAGAGGTCACAGCAGAAGATGCATCAACCGAGCAGTTGATCAAAGCCATCGCAAGGATGGGTGCGAAAGCGAAAATGGATATTCCAGTCTATGAAGGAAATCTGGATGCAGAGGAGCTGCTAGATTGGATTAGAGCTCTTGAGACATACTTCGATTATCAAGATGTGAAAGAAGATAATAAGGTCAAGCATGCTGTCATGCGCTTGAAGGGACATGCAACATTGTGGTGGGACAAGCTACAAGCTGATAGATGCTGCAAAGGCAAGCAAAAGATCAAAAGCTGGGATCGAATGATCGCAAAGATGAAAGCGAAGTTCATCCCAAGGGACTATCAAATTACTCTGTTCAGGCGAATGCAAAACCTGAGACAGAAGCTGATGACAGTCAAGGAATATACTGAAGAGTTCTATCGACTGAACATCAGAGTAGATCATCGGGAGAGTGATGATGAGAAAGTTGCTAGATACCTGAATGGTCTGAGATACGACATTTAGGATGAATTAAGCATGGTTACCATCAGGAAGGTGGAGGATTCTTATCAGATGGCTCTGAAAGCCGAGGAGAAGCTGAGCCGAAAGAAAGGATAGCAAGGGCGAGGAAGAAGCCAGCCCAGAGGCAAGGCAGTTTCCCAGGATAAATTCCAGAAGCCCAAGGAGGAATGGAAGAAACCTCAAGGTAAGGTTGAGAGAGGGGGAACTTCACAACAGAGGTAGCCACATGTTGAATAGAAAGGACAGCAAAATGATCAGCGGGGAGATTATGCTGATGAAAACACTCTTCCTCGTACTAGAGGTCGAGGTAGGGGAAGAGGTGGAGTTATCACATGTTTCACATGTGGGAAGAATGGGCACAAGTCATTCGAGTGTCCAGAGAAAAAGAAGGACATTGGAGAAGCTCACATC
>SNQJ01S0192247.1:17902-34244 GCA_010110895.2 Picea sitchensis
GTTGAGAAGAATGAAGATCCACAATTCTTTGTTGTTAGAAAGCCGAGGATTGTTCTGACTAGCACAAGAGTGGATGATTTGCCGGATGAGGTTCAGGAACTGCTGGAAGAGTTCACTGATATCATAGTGGACGAATTACCCCATTCGTTGCCACCGATGAGAAGTGTAAGTCATCACATAGACCTCATACCAGGAGCTAGTTTGCCAAATAAATCCGCATACAGGTTGACGCCACAAGAAAATGAAGAGGTCAAGAGGCAGGTCCAAGATTTGATGGACAAAGGGTTGGTCAGGGAGAGCTTGAGTCCATGTGTTGTTCCAACAGTACTCAGTCCGAAGAAAGACGGAGGCTGGAGGATGTGTACTGACTCAAGAGCGATCAACAAGATAACCATCTGGTACAGGTTTCCACTGCCGAGGATGGATGATCTGATGGATTACCTGAGTGGGGTAAAATATTTTTCAAAGATAGACTTGAAAAACGGATACCACCAAATTCGCATGAGGGAAGGCGATGAGTGGAAAACAGTGTTCAAGACAAACGAAGGATTATATGAATGGCTAGTCATGCTGTTTGGCTTGATGAATGCGCCGAGTACTTTTATGAGGTTGATGAATGAAGTCCTGAGGGAGTTCATCGGAAAGTTCGTCATTGTTTATTTGGACGACATACTAATTTATAGTAAATCAGAGGCTGAACACTTGAAGCATTTGGCCATTGTGATGAGAAAGCTACAGCAGGAGAAGCTATTGATAAATATGAAGAAGTCCTCATTTATGAAGACACAACTCATCTATTTGGGTTTTGTTATTTCGGCTAATGAGTTGAGGATGGATCCGGATAAAGTAGAAGCAATCAAGAATTGGCCATCACCAAGAACTATTTTTGAGGTGAGGAGTTTCCATGGTTTGGCTAGTTTCTACCGAAAATTCATCAGGAATTTCAGTGGGATTAGCGCAGCAATGATGGATACAGTGAAGAAATGGCATAAGTCTTTTCATTGGACAGCTGAGGCTGAGAAGAGCTTCAATCTGTTGAAGTGGAAGATCACAGAGCAACCAGTGTTGGTGTTGCCAAATTTTCAGAAGACATTTTAGGTGAAATGTGATGCCAGTGGGTATGCCATAGGAGCGGTCTTGAGTCAGGATGACAGGCCAGTTACATATTTCAGTGAGAAGATGGATGACGCGAAGCTGAAATACTCGACGTATGATAAGGAATTTTATGCTATCATACAGGCACTGAAGAAGTGGAGGCATTACTTGATCCCAAAGGAATTTTATATAGTGATAATCATGCATTACAGTTTGTGACTCAACAAGAGAAGTTGAATCAGAAACATGAAAAATCGGTAGAGTACATGCAGAATTTTACATTTGTGATAAAACACATTTCGGGTACTGCTAACAAAGTGGCTGATGCTTTAAGCAGGAAATGTTTGTTGCTGCAGGAGTTCCAAGTCAAAACTTTGTGTTTTGATAAACTTAGGGACATGTACGCAGGGGATGCAGATTTTGGAGAGGCGTACGAAGCAACTGAGAATCCATTTCTCAGAGATCGGAGCCCTTGGATGGATTATATGATCCAGGAAGGATTGTTGTTCAGAGGCAATCAGTTGTGTATTCCGAATTGCTCCATGAGGGAGAACCTGCTAAAGGAAAAGCACAGCGGAGGATTAGCAGGACATTTCGGCCAGGACAAAACTTTTACAAAGCTGAGCGAGGCATATTTTTGGCCAGGGATGCGTGAATATGTCAAGAGGTTTGTTGACAGGTGTCGGATTTGTCAGCATTCAAAAGGGAGGAAACAGAATGAAGGTTTTTATCAGCCATTGCCCATACCGGAGAGGCCATGGGAGGCGATCAGCATGGATTTTGTATTGGGTTTTCCAAGGATGCAAAGAGGTGTTGATTCCGTCTTTGTGGTCGTGGACAGGTTTTCAAAGATGACACATTTCATTCCATGCCAAAAGACCAGCGATGTGACGCACATCACAAATTTATTTTTCAAAGAGATCGTTAGACTTCATGGATTGCCGAAGAGTATAGTTTCGGACAGGGACACAAAATTCATAGGGAACTTTTGGAGGACACTATAGAAGAAGCTAGGGACTAACTTAGCATTTAGTTCTACTTATCATCTGTAGACGAATGGACAGACGGAGGTCACGAACAGAAGTCTAGGAGATTTGTTGAGAAGCTTGGTGACAGAGCACCATAGCAACTGGGACAATGTATTGGCACAGGCAGAATTTGCATACAACGATTCAGTGAATCGAACCACAGGTCGAAGTCCATTTTAGGTTGTATATGGCACACAGCCGAGGGGAGTTTCTGAGTTGCGAGATTCAAAACAAATTGCGACTAGCAGTGCTAGTGCAGAAGAGTTCGCTAAGGCGATGCAGGAACTTCACAGCAGGGTGAAGCAACGACTACAAGATTCGAACCAGGAGTATAAGCATAGAGCAGATTAGCATCGGAGACAACTTCAGTTTGAAGTTGGCAATCTAGTTCTGGCACACTTAAGGAGGGAAAGGTTCCCGAGGGGAACATACAACAAATTGAAGATGAAAAAAATCGGACCTTGCAGAGTCTTGAGAAAATTTGGAGAAAATGCATATGAGATTGAGTTGTCGGATGGCATCGGAATATCTCCGATATTCAACGTCGTAGAATTATACCCATACAGGGCTGGAGAAGTAGAGACTGGAACTAAGGAACCAGTGATCCAGTGGATGAAGCAATTACCAGTAGCAGAAAAGCCGCAGATGGAATACATACTGGACAAGCGAGTGGGTAAAAAGACCAGAAGAAAAGAATATTTCAAGTACCTGGTCAAATGGAAGAATCACCCAGTGGAGGATGCCAGCTGGGAAACCGAAGCAGTCATATAGAATCATGGGAAGACCGTGCAGGAGCTCATGGACAGGAGCCCATGAAATTTTTTCAAGTGAGGGAGTATGATGCAAGAGCATCGCCCACGTCAAGCGAGCCAGCGCGAAAGTAGGAAACAACTAGACAAGCCAGCACAAATCTCTTTTTGAAAGCACCTTGATATTGTTGCACAAACATTAATGTGAGGATTTAATGAAAGCGCACTTTGTGTATTGTAATGGACCTTGAGCGGATAGCTCACGTCCTTAAGTAGATAGACGACATTTATTTTAGTTAATGTTGGTAGATAGGATTTAAGTCTAGATTTGATAGTTTAGAGATTCGTGAGGGAAAACAGATATAGACACCCTCCTTTTTACATTGTAATATTATTATCAAGCATTTAGAAGAGAAGAGAAAGTAGAGAAGTGTATGAAGAACACCCATGTACAGATATTGAATTAATAGAAGAAAGCTTTGATTCAATTCTATGGTTGTGTTATTCTCTGTGTATTGATGATATTATGCTCATGAATGTTTGCTTCTTGTCATACATTTGCTTTTATATGTTGTGTATGTGATTTCATGGTTGAATTGAAGTCTGTGGGAACAAGGAGTTAGTTTCAATTGTTTCTATCTTGAACCAGAGAATTCCTGCAAGGAGTGCAATTGAATCGTCCGCAAGGAGTGCGTTGACGGAAGGGTTCAGATAGAGGTAACTTTTGTTCTAAGTTCTCAGAAGTGCAGATTGGGCACTAGAGCTGTGCAAGGCGTGCGCAGGCTAGACGAAGTCTCAGAGTTGTGATTCTGAGCAAAGGGATTGAAATATTTCTGCTGTAGGAGTGCGCAGGATCGAAAGCTTCAACACTTAGTCGTGTTTGAATATTTGCTGCAAAGAGTGTGTGCAAGGAGTTTCCGGAAGGGACTCGAAAGCTGTGAGAAAAGCTCAGAAGGAATTGGCCTTCAAAGTTCTTGAGGGTCAGCGGAGAGAAGTTGCGTGAGTAGGTTGAGAAGCATCGTCGTAGGTTGGTGAACAAGTCTCATGGAGAGACACTTCTTGTTCGTGGATTGCGCAAGGAGAAAAGTGGACGGTCAGTATCCTTCATGGGGAATCCGCGAGTTACCGTGGATCGTTGGATCTCTCGGGATTGCAAAAGGTCACAGAGCAAGTGTGGAGAGGTTCAAAGCTCGGGTGAACATGAGCCATCGATTGGGATCACGAGGAGTGTTGGTTCTACTCGTGGATCGGCATATCGGGAGTTCGTGAGGTAAGACTCCAAATCTATGAAATGGAAGTCGCGATATAGCGAGTTGTGATATTCCGACAGCTACGTAAGTAGTGTGGGCCACGAAAGTTAGTGGAGGACAGGTGGCAGAAACCATCGGAGGTTCGACATCTCGGGTATCGAGAGTTGACGGGGAAAACAATTGACCTCGCGAGTGGCGAAGTTGTGAGGCTCCGATAATTCGAGTATCGGCGTCTTGGGACTCGGGAGTCGAGGAAGGAATTCATTGATCTTGTGAGTAGCGAAATCGCGAGGGAGCGAGATCGCGACATCATTGTTTCGGCGCATCGTGTGTCGAAGGGTGGAAACTCCAGTGCTTGGGGTCGCGAGTTGTGAAGGCGTGATATAGTCGAAGTTCCGATAGAGGAAAAAGAAGTCGACGTTGACTGACATCTTGGGTCTCGGGGATTCAAGAACCCAGTGATCAAAAGAGAACTTGTGAAGACGTGAAGTTTCGATCCTCCGAGTGCAGAAAGGAGGACTGAGAGAGGAGAATCTATGGGTAAGGAAGATTCTTGATAAGGAGTCAGAAGAACCTTTGTGTTCTTCGGGCCGATAGGAAAGAAGGTCCTGGTGAAGCGAACGTGCTCCGAGGAGTGCGGTTGCGTCAGGAAATAAAGTCATTCCATGATGGAAACATCTTACCAACTTGTTGAGTTCCATGTTGCATTTTACTTTGCCACCATATGAGAGTTGTGCCTTCAAGACAAAGCAAAGTCAACCTAATTTTGGTTTCCTCATCTTTGATTTGCTACACATTACAATATACCTCCATCTATATAACCCAGTTCTCAAGTTTCTCAGCAGTAACTTCGCCATCATATATAGGAAAAACAAATTTTACATGAAGTTTAAATAATGGAATGTTTTCTTGAAGAAGTGGTATCCAAACTTTTACTTGAAGAAGAAGAAGATGATGGAGATGAAGGAGGTGAAGGAGGAGATTTTGGAGGGTCCTCTCCTTCTTCACTTTTGGCTTTCTTTGAAGATTCCCCTTGAACCTGTCTCTTCCATTCCAAGTACTCATCATACAACACTTTTACCATCTTCGACATGGAAAAGAAAGTTCTTTGAAACTCTCTTTCATTTTGAGAAATTCCTTCTTCCGATTCCATTTTCTCACTTTGGGATGTCCTCGTTCTTGATCCAATCTTTGGATCTCCTTCTACAAGCTCTCATTCATCACGACTTAGATTTCCCCTAGTAATCATGCAAACTCAAACAACCAACTGTCAACCTGCTTTGATACCACTTGATCCATAATTGATCTTTTAAAGACTTTGGTTAAGTTTATGCATGAGTTTATTTACCATTTAGGAATTAAGAGAAGAATCTTAATGAAATAAGTTGCATCCATATAAGAAGTAAAAACAACGAAACCATAACACCAAGATTGATAATGGAATTTGGCACAAGTTTTCCTACGTCTCTGGGCCTTTGTCTCAGTGGGGAAGGGTTATTATTAATCTTCAATGCTTTAAGAATACAAAAGAAAAGATTACATAACAGCTCATGACACCACCTTTCAGATATGCAACTTCTGGATAGAAACAAACATCATGAATGGATGCAACAAGTAATTTTGATACTTTTGAGAATGAACTCGTCTATGCTCGGCTTGACATATTGGGATCTAGAGGCACTTTTCCATTCAGCTACTCGGATGCAAAAACAGAAGCCATATTCAGACTCCCCTCAAAATTTTTCAACTTTTGAGTATAAAGACGACCTGCTTCTGAACAGGCCATTGGGACCTCCCCTTGACATGAATCCCAATGTTGCTCTCTGTCAGATCCATACAGTTCGTATAGTCTCGAACTGCATTCCAAAAAAACTATTTTTTCTCGATTTCTGTCCCTGGCTAAATAAGCCAGACTCCGCCAAATTTAGTGATAGTAGCCAAACTTAGCGACAGTTAGCTAGATTTAGCGAGATTTTGCTAGATTTGGAGGATTCGCGCTAGATTTGGCAGAATCGCCAAACTACCTTAACCTTCCAGAAGGTGCCACATGTGGCCTCCTCATTGGGCCACGTTTCACCTCGTCATTGGCTTGAGCCACTCCAGCCTGCACAGTAAGCTGCCACATGTCATTTGTATGGCCACATCACCCTACACAGTCAGCTGCCACATGTCATCCATACAACCACATCATCCTGCCAAGTCAGGTTCCACATCATCATTCGTATAGTGCCATGTCATATTCTTTACAGTGCCATGTCAGCATCCATACAATGTGACGTCAGCATCCGTATTACCACATGTCACCCTGCCACATCAACATCTATACTGCAACATGTCACCCTACCACATCAACATCCATACTGCAATGTTATCATCCATACTACCACGTGTCACCCTCCCACATCAACATTCGTACTGCCACGTGTCACTTTTGTACAGTGCCATGTGTCACTTTCGTACAGTGCCACGTGTCACTTCCATACCATGCTAACTCAGCTTGAAAACACCAAATTTCACTGACACATGTCATCTCTTGGTGCTGCCACATCACCTTGTTGACATCATCGTGACGTAATGCTACATCATCAGTTGACTTGTACATGCTTGACTTTGAATTTTTTGCATGTTTCAGAAAATGTTTAGAATGCAATAACTTTTGCATACGGTGTTTATTTTTGAAAAACAATATATGGCCAGAATCGGAACCACGAGCCCTACACAATGGCATTGGTTTTGTCTGATTCTAAGAACTTTGAAATTTGGCCTTCCTGGATCCATCTTGGATCACTAGGGTTTTGGCATTCATGAATAATGTTAAAAGGGCCTCTAGATCCTGATTGTAATCATTCTTCTCGGATGGATGAGCACAACAGCCACATCTCTTCTCAGAGGTAGCTACCACCATTCGAGCAAATTTTTTCAGTTCTACAATTTTACATTTTTAGACTATTTCATTTATTCAAGAGAAGTTATTGTTCACTGGATATTTGTTGTTATCTCTATGTTATTGTATTTAGCCTATTATTCATTTTGTTCCGCTCATAAATCCATATCATAGTGACTACATGTTTTGGTCGGTGTAAAAAATGCCTGAAATAACGCCATCTCGATAAATAGCGTCGACTTTTTCAAAACATTGGAGAAAAATACACTAAAACAATCTTTGGCAGAAAAAAAGGGAGCAAATCACAAGGATTTGTTGTAGTGAATTTTTTATATTTACATATATAATTTTTTACATCAAAATATTTTATAATTCCATAACTTGATGACTCTCGCAACAATTCCAACGAGCAACTCTCATTTCCCTCAACCTACACAACCCAATAAATGGGATCCATCATAGGTCGAAGTTGCAACAACTGGAAAAATGGAGTCTTCGTACACTTATATACAAATGTACATTGTTTTTTCTTCAAAATTTGCAAAAAATTGTAGCTACTCCTCCTAGAAGGCCTCCTCGTGCTCCAACATAACGTCTTCAAGACTGTATCAGGTCCATTGGAACTTTACTGGGATGATAGATTTGTTCATGAGCACTTTGAATTTCTAGTCCAGGATGCCCATTGGCTCCACCCGAAAGTCCCTTTCATGTTCTTCCTATATCACAGTCCATTCAGTCACATGGTTAGAATTAGGTACATACTTATTCAATAAAGATACATGGAACACATTATGAATTATCTGGGATGTAGGTCATGCAAGAACACATGTAGTTAGGCCTATCCTCTCTAGGACTTCAAATGACCCACAATATCTCACTGCCAACTTTGGGCAACTTTCCAATCTCAGGGAGCTCCCCTTGTCTTAACTTTTAAAAACAAATGCTCACCCACTTTGAATTCCCTATGTGTTCTTCCTTTATCGACATAATTATTTTTTGTGTGTTGTACAACCTTTAAATTTTTCCTGATCTTTACCATATCCTCTTCCATTTCCCTTAAAAACTCTATCCCAATAATGGTTATGTCTATCGAGTTATCCTAGCTTACCGACGTGTTTTGTTTTCTACCATACAAGGCTTCAAATGGAATCATCTTCAATGATGCTCGATATCCATTACTATAAGAAAATTCAACTAAATGAAGATAGTGCTCCCACCTAGAAGGCTTTTCCATTACTTACATTCTCAACATATCTTCAATTATTTGGTTAATCCTCTCTATTTTCCCATCTGATTTTAGATGATATACTATGTTGAAATTCAAAGTAGTCCAAAATCCATTAAACAACCCCTTTCCAAAATTGGAAGTGAACTTGGTATCTCTATCTGACACTATTTCCTTAGGCACACCGTGTAGCTGGGCAATTTCTTTTATATAAATTTCTGCAATATTGGCTTCCTTATGAATCATTTTTACTGGGATAAAATATGTAGCCTTTGTAAGCTTGTCCAACACTACCATGATGGAATCATGTTGCATTGTTGTCCTGGAGAATTTGGTAATGAAATAAATAGTGACAACTTCCCATTTCCATTCAGTAATGGGAAATGGGTGTTTGTGCTCAAAATTTACAGGATGTTTGTGCTCAAAATTTACCTTCTATCATTCCATGAATCTAGAAATAAAATCATCTACATATTTCTTCATAACGAGCCAAAAATATAATCCTCTTACAGTTGCAATGCTTTTATGGTACCTTGGGTGTCTATTGCATGGCACATTGTGCATCTCTTTCAACCCAAAATTTCTCAATTATTGATATTTAGGACATAAACTTTATTCCTGAACATGGGGGTTTCATCCTCTTCTAGCATGTAATCTCTAAATTTATATTGTACATTATTCCATTGTAATCCTTTTTTAACTTTCACATAATGTTGGTCTACTGTTACAACCTCTAAATTTCCATATATTATATCAATCATGCACATAATAATGGTTGTAGCATGCATTTCATGCACCCTTCTGTTGAGTGCATCAACCACTTTATTCTATTTTCCCTTAATGTGCTTGATATCAAAGTAATATTCACTAAGAAATTTCATTCATCTAGTTTTTCTAGCATTTATTGTTGGTTACTCGAACAAGTATTTCATACTACTATGATATGTTCTTAGCTCAAATTTTATTCCCATAAGATAATGTCGCCACATTTTTAAGGAATGAACTATGGCTGGCAATTCTAAGTCATGCATATTAGCACAATTTATTTCATTCTCTTTAAGTTTTCTTGTCTCATAACATATGGCATGTTCATTTTGTGTAAGGACTCCACCCAACCCTTCCTTGCATGCATCTATGCACACAACAAAATCCTCATCTGGATCTACAACCTTTAAAATAGGTGCACTGGTTAATAAATCATTCAAGTGTTGGAAACTCTCTTTACATTTGTTATTCGTTCAAATTTTGTTAGTTTTGTTTGTAAGGATGTTATCAGGTGTGAAATATTGGAGAAACCCATAATGAATCTCTTTTACTAACCAACTAAACCCATAAATGATTTAACCTTTGAAATATTCTTTGGTGTTGACCAACTTTTGATTGCTTCAATCTTTTATGGATCCATTGCTATGTTATCTTCTAAGACATTGTGACCCAAATAATGGATTTGCTTTTGATAAAAACTGAACTTTCTCAATTTATCATACAATTGGTTCTCTCTCATAACTTGTAGCACCATACTCAAATGTTGTTCATTCTTTTCCTCTATCTTGGAATAGATAAGAATATCATCCAAGAAGACAATGACAAATTTGTCTGGGTAATCTATGAACACTCCATTCATCAGACATATAAATGTAGTGGACACATTTGTCCAATCTCAACCCAAATGACACCACCACAAACTCATAATGATTGTACTTTGTTAGAAAGGTTCTCTTTCTAGTATATTCTTCTTTGATTTCCACTTGATGATAACTCGATCTCATGTCAATCTTGGAAAATAACTTTGCTCCTTTCAACTAATCAAAAATATCGTCGATCCTTGGAAAATGGTACTTGTTATTTATAGTAACCTTATTCATCTTTTTGAATTCAATACATAAGCTCAGAGTTCCATCCTTTTTGTTCATTAAAAGAACGGGGGAACCCCAAGGAGAAACACTTCAGTGTATCCATCCCTTATTCAATAACTATTCTAGTTGCATCCACAATTCTTTCAGTTTTTTTGTGCTCATTATGTAAGGGGTTTTGTACATTATGGTATCTCCAAGCATTAAGTCAATAAATAAGTCAATGTTTCTCTTTGGTGGCAATCCCAAAAATTCCCTAAACACATCTTCATATTCCTTCAAGACTGGACAATCTTGGAGACTTGGCTCCTTATCCTTTGTTGGTTCTTCCATATGGGCTGCATATATCTGGCACCCTTTCCTGAAACTTATTTTCAACTACAATGTTGAAATCTCTCTAATGAATATAGGCCTTGGAATACCTTGAACCATCCTTGAATTCCCTTATTCTTCAATACAGGATATCATGATGCTTATCCAACCAATCCATACCAATCAAACAATCATATAACCCATGTAGTATGATGTTCAAATCTTCCTTAGTGATGAATCCTTTCATGTTCACTAGGAAATCCCTAACCAACTCATTGATTATTCTGCTAGTTTTAGTGGATAGTTGAACCAACCAAGAATTTTCATTCTTACATCAATTCAATTTAAATATGTCAACCATATTAGGATATATATATCTATGACTTTCTCTAGAATCAATCAAAATAGATATGGAATTATTATCAATATTACGTTCCACCTCAATGATGTGGGATTGGTAGTCTTCTTGTCTATCGTCGAAGGCTACATAAACCCTTGGTATGCTCTTTCCCACATCCTACAATCTATCCTCTTTGATGTTATGCACAGTCCTCATCCTATTTCCCTAGTGAGGACAATATTTATACACGTGGTCACTTTTTCATCCACAACACTATGGGATGTTGTCTTGGCCTCTTCCCCAAGGAATTTGTTATTTTAGCTTTAGCCTAATTCCCTTGTTGATATTCTTGAGAGATATTCCTGATGAAAGGTGGATTGAATCCTTTGTTCCTCTAATCCAATTTGTATTTTTTATTATCATCTCAATACTTTTGGAAACTCAGCTTTCCCTAGCTATGATCATACAAATACTTATCCTTCCTCATGACTTCTTCCAAACTCTTGGGCTCATCAAATTAGATTATATCTCTATAAAATGATGACAACCCACTCAAGAACCTATGGATTTTCACATTATCATCCTTGATGAAGTCAAAGTACCTCAGAACCTCCAGGAATTTCTTCTCATACTCTTCCATGGTCATGTTTCCTAGCTTGTGCTCAAAGAATTCTTACATCTTATGGTCATAGTAATACTCTGACAAGTATTGTCGCTATAAATATTTCTTAACCTGCTTCTAGGAAATTCTCTTTTCATTAATATACTTGACCTACTTCAGTTGGTCCCACCACATGAAATCCCTCCCCTGAAGTGTTAGAAAAACAGGATCATGGAGCAATAAAATAAAATAAAATTGTGCAAATAAAACACAAAAGATACACAATACAATAGAGACACAGATGTATGTGGTTCACCCATTGTGGGCTACGTCCACCAGAGAAATTTCCAGGTCCTTCCTTTTTTATTATCCAAAAAAATGAAGGGATACAACCTACGACACACCCATTGTAATTTCCTCTTATTTCTCTCACAATATCCTCTCTCAGAATACAATAATCACACACATGCATAGCCATAATACAATTCCTTTATAAAAGAGGGCTTCCTTCTAGGGAAAAAAAAACCCTAACATCACTTCTACCGTCAGATCTATGACCTTACAATGAACGGTCCAGATTGACTATGAAAATACAATATTTTACAAGGTAGTTTTTCCTTCAGGAGCTTCGCCCCCAAATCCCCGCTAGCCCCCAGACCCCGCATGGGGGGAAATCCCCCCCTACAACACCCTTCATGGAGGGGTGTATAGTATTTATGTGGTATAAACACAACTGAAAACAAAGATATCTGAATTAGGAAGTTAATCGGGCTCCACAACCAACAATATCCCACTTGGATACTGATCACAAAAACTCCATCGTTGTTGTACCTACTGGAGTATGATCCACCATGGACCTAGAAAATTTATCATCTTCACCTTCATGCTTGAAGGCCAACTGAAACTGAGCAGAACTCAATTTATCCCTGGTTACTCCCTATGTTAACATGTCTACAGGATTCTGGCTAGTATGTTTCTTTTCCAAATTCAAATGTACATCTTCCAAGACAGATCATATGAAATGGTACCTGAGATGTATATGTTTAGTATTAGAATGGAAGTTTGATTTCTTTGCAAGATGAATGGCACTCTCATTGTCACAATACAACATTCTATTCTCTTGCTTCTTTTGCAATTCCTCCATAAACCTCTGTGATCAAATCATCTCTTTAATAGACTCTATAGAAACAACATACTATGCCTATGTTTGTGAAAGTGAAAAAACCTTTTGCAGTTTCTAAATCCAACTTACTGTTGTTCCACCTACAGTAAAAACATACCCTGTGGTGCTCCTCCTACTATATTTATCACCTTCCATATATGAATCAACATATCCTTGTAGAACATTGTTTAAACCTCAAAAACATAATGCATGAGTAGAAGTACCTCTCAAATACCTGAGAATCCACTTTACTGCCTCCCATTGTTCTTTACCTTGATTGTTCTTATACCTTCTCACAAGTCCCACTACATGTGCAATATATGGTCTTGTGTAAACCATCACATACATCAAACTTCCAACTATTTATGAACAAGGGACCCTGGACATGTATTCTATCTCCTCCTGTGTATTGGGACACATTTCCTTTGTTAATTTGAAATGGATGGAAAAAGGTGTACTAACTGGTTTTTCATTCTGCATTCTAAACCTCAACAACACCTTCTCTATGTACTCACCCTGAGACAATGTCAATTTTTTATTTTTCCTATCTCTTTTTATTCTCATACCAAGGATTTTCTTTACAACACCCAAATCCTTCATCACAAATGAATTAGATAATTTCTTCTTGAGCACATTTATATCCTGCATATTAGACCCTGCAACAAGCATGTCATCTACATATAATAGCAAGATAATATAGCTTCCATTTTATAGCCTTTTAAAATAAACACAGTGATTGGAATGACATCTACTATAACCTTGTTTTGTCATAAACCTGTCAAACTTCAAATACCACTACCTTGGAGATTGCTTTAGGCCATACAAGCTCTTCTTCAACCTGCATATCAAATTTTCCTTCCCTTTGACCTGATACCCATGTGGCTACTACATACAAATATCTTCATCCAAATCTCCATGGAGAAAATTATTTTTTACATCTAACGGTTCAAGATGAAAATCTTCTACTCCCACAAGACTTAAAATAGTCCTAATTGAAGTCATCTTGACAACAAGAGAAAATATTTCATCAAAATCTATACATTTCTTTTGCGAAAACCCCTTTACAACAAGTCTAGCCTTGTATTGATTTTTGCCTCCATATTCTTCCTTCAACCTGTAAACCCATTTATTTTGCAATGTTATTTTTCCTGTAGGAAATTGAACCATGTCCCAAGTCTGTTTATTTACGAAGGAATCCATTTCCTCTTTAATTCCTTGCTCCCACTTCCTTTTAGTGTCTACCTGCATTTCCTCTTCATAGATTTCTAGTTCACCATAATCAGTCAACAATAAATAATACAATGAAGGAGAGTATCTTTCAGGGGGTCTACTTAACCTGCTAAATATTCTTAAAACACTTGCAAGAGTTTGAGGTACCTATTTCTCATGTTGTTGTACATTTTGATTTTCTCGTACCTTTGGAATTTCTTTTTCAGTGATCTCATCAAGCACTGTGTATTGTGGTTTTTCTTTTTCCTGTTTCTTTCCCTGCAACTGATCTTTGTACATGACCTTCTCATTGAATATGACATATCTACTCCTAATGATTTTGTGATTTTCATAATCCCATACGTGATAACCAAAAAAATTAACACCATATCCAATAAAGGTACACTTCTTTGATTTTTCTTCAAGCTTTGTTCTATTTTATTTATCAATATGGACAAATGCTTCATAATCAAAAGTTTTCATAAATGAATAGTTTACCTTTTTACATGTCCATTCCTCCTCTGGAATGCCACCATCCAAAGAAATTGAAGGTCCTCTATTTATCAATTAAACATAAGTATCTACAACATCTTCCTAGAGCTGTAAGGGAAACCCCACATGCAATCTCATACTCCTTGCACGCTCCATGATGATCATGTTCATCCTTTCTGACACACCATTTTCTTGTGGTGTTCCTGGAACTATATTCTCTCTATGAATCCCATGGTATGAACAATAATCATCAAACGTCTTGTTTTAGTATTCACCTCCATTATCTGATCTGAGACACTTCAACCTTTTTCTTGTCTCATTCTCAACCAAAGTTTTCCAGTTCCTAAAAGTGTCAAAAAAAATTGTTTTTTGTCGAATGTAATAAACCCAAGTTTTCTAGTTGCATTGTCAATAAAAGTAACACAATAATGAGATCCACCAAGAGATGATACATGACCTAGTCCCCATACATATGTATGCACAAGATCTAGCTTTTCATTCTTCTTTACCTTTCCAACTCTAAGAAATCTGACTCTCTTTTGTTTTCCATAAACACAGTTCTCATATAAATCCAAATCAATTTGTTTAATATCTGGCAACAAATTTCTTTTGTGAAGTATCTGCATCCCCTTCTCACTCATGTTTAAAAGCCTATGATGCCACAATGTTGTATCAACTCTTGTAGAAGCTAAAGAGATAGAAGAGTCAGTATTACCAGTACATAAATACATTGTACCTACCTTCTCTCTTTTTTCTATCACCAGTGATCCTTTGGTGACCTTCCACGCCTTATCTGTAAATATAGATATACATCCTTCACTTTCCAACTGCCCGATTGAAATTATAATTTTCCTTAGATATGGAACATGTCATACCTCTTTCAACAACCATTGGTTTCCATTCTTTTGCTTTATTTGTACCTTTCCCATTCCAACAATTTTGCATGGTGCATCATCACCCAAATGAACCTGTCCAAAATCACCTTGAACATAATATAAAGAATGTTTCATATGGGGTGTGGCATGAAATGAAGCCCCTGAATCTACTACCCAAGACCCAGAAATATTAACTACATAAAGAATCAAAGCATCTTGTAACACATTTCCTATTACATTTGCTTCTTGATTTTTCTCTTGTTGTCCATCTCTTTGTTTCTTTGGAGCTTTGCAGCCTTTCTTTAGATGTCCTTTCTTCCCACAATTCTATCACTCTATCTTTCCCAGTTTGAATTTGGATATTCCCTTCCTACAATTCTCATGGTTCCCTGAGCCCTTTCCTCTATCCTTTTGCCTTCCCCTATTCTCCACAGTCAACGCATTACCTGATGTCTCACATGTGCTTTTTCATCACATTTCCTTGCTAAGGATAACGCCAACAACATCATCAAATTTTAGGGTGTTTGAACCAGAGACAAAGTTACTTACAACCATGAAAAATCCATTCCATATTTCTGGAAATGAGCACAAGATTAGAAGATCCCTGACGTCATCATCAAATTCCACTTTTAGAGGACTTAGTTGATTAGTAACCATATTAAATCCATTTAAATGATTTTCGATAGACCCACCTTCTAACATATTCATGTTAAATAATTGCTTCATTAGAAATACCTTATTGGATGTCATGGGTTTTTCATGTAGTTTATCCAATGCATCCATCAACTCCTTCATTGTCTTTTCTTTTGAAATATTGAAATCCACTGATGCTTCCAGACTCAATCGTATCGTTACTAGTGCCTTTTTGTCAAGAACCTCCCATTCTTCATCTTTCATGGCCATCAACTTCTTTGCTATTCCACCGAATGGTAGGAATAGATCCTTCTAATATAAATAATCTTCCATCTGCATCTTCCATAACTGGCAGTTTTGGCCATTAAATTTATGGACCCTCAACTTTCCATCTTCCACTATTGCTCCCACTCGAACCAGGAACCTTATTTTCCTGTGAGTTACCTTTCGCTCTGATACTAGTTGTTTGTTAAGAACCAAACATCAATATAACATAGAAAAACCTCAGAAAAAGTACTCAATGTTAAGGTCCTAACCCGCACATAGGTAGATCAATGTATTCGGATGTAATAAAGGTCAATATTAATAAGACCTTTCAATAAAATAGAATAAGGCGGATGTAACAAGACCTAAT
>SNQJ01S0192248.1:0-15393 GCA_010110895.2 Picea sitchensis
AGGAGATGAAGCGCCAAAAGTCATGTGGGCCCCGTTTGGGTAAGTTGGTGCATCAACTTCCCGGGGTCGTAACTTTTGCATACGATCTCCATTTTAGGCGTGTGATAGCTCGTTGGAAAGGTATCATCGAGGAGATTCATTTTCGGGGATCAATGATGCCTTTGGCTATCATTGAGAACCTCTATCTCTAAAAACCTTCATTTAGGCCCTCAAAATGGCCCCGAAAGTTAAATCCTGCTAAAAATAGTAAATTACCAAAATTACCAAAAAGTCGTTTTGAGCCATTTGGAAAAGGTGGGTGGCCACCGATATCCACCTGGATCAACCAAGCAAAGATCAAGCTCAAACAAGGGATCAAGTACTTCTTAAATATCCTCTACAAGAGGTAAGAAACCCTGACAAAGTCCCTTTTTCATTCATCTATGAATCAAAAATTCAGAAGGTAAAAATTCCCATACCACTCATGGAATTAATGAAGAATGATACCTTCAAACAAACCATCCTCAAAGCCCTCAAGACTAAATCCATGCCAGTTGTTGTTGATGTTGTAAACCTCAAAGATGATAAGCCTACTATTTTCCTTAGTCCAATGGTTGAAGACCGTGAGGAAACCTCTCCACCTTTTTATGTCTCCTTGAACATCCATGATATAATTCTTCATAATTTCGTTCTAGACATAGGATATTCTCATAACCTCATGCAAAAAGAAGTCATGGATGAGTTGGGTTTAGAAATTACCAAGTCTTATCATGATTTATTTTCATTTGACTCTAGGAAGGTTAAGTTCCTTGGCTTGATTAAAGATCTAGCAATTTCCTTATCCCAATTGCCCATGAGGGGCATGGCAATGGAAATTGTGGTATCTTATGTGCCACCCAAATTTGGTATGTGTTTATCTAGAGCATGGATAAAGAGGCTAGGAGGCACCTTGCAAAATTACCTTTCTTATGCAACTGTAACAGTCTTTGGAGGGGAACAAAGGAGATTGTATAGGGAAGCAGAATTAGCCTATGTTAACAGTGATGAGAAGGAGCCTACTAATAATCCCATGTACTCAGTTGACACAAGTTTGGGATCTTGTATACTTTAGATTGATGATTCTCAATCATCATATTTGCAGCTCATAAAGCCTATTTTCCAATCTTCAGAAGTGGAAAGCACTCTTGTATGGAGTATGTTCTTTCATGGCGCTTACTCAAGAGAATCTATAGGAGCAGGTGTTGTTTTTGTTTCACCTTCCAAAGAAAAAATTCATTTGTCCTTCAAGTTGTATTTTAAGGTGAAAAACAACATAGGACAATAGGAAGCCTTGGTCTTGGGATTAAACGTTGCTAAGGACATGAATATTCAAGGGCTGAAGGTATATGGAGATGTTGATCTGGTAATCCAACAAATTAAGAACACTTTTCAAGCCAAAAATGTCAAGCTTAAGTAATATAGAGATGAGGTATGGAATCTCATTGATTCTTTTCTAGCATTCAATATTTCATATATTCCTAGATTAATGAATCAACTTGTTGATTCATTAGTTGTTTCAGCTAGTACATTTAATCCACCATTTCCAACAAAGCTTAACTATGAAATTCAAGTGAAATATCGACCTTCCTTTCCAAACAATGTGAAGTTTTGGAAAGTGTTTGAAGATGATGAGGAATTGGTTAGATTCTTAGAAGTTATAGATCATTTTTATGCCCTCCATATAGATCATGAAAATGAAAATGTTGAAAAGGTAAAAAATCCTAAGTTGAAAAACAAAATTGGATGCCATGATATTATTCAACTTCCTAATAATCAAATCCCAAGGGGATTAGTACCACTTGATAATATTTTTGACCAAAATGATGTGGCTTTGAAGCCTGATAAGAAAGAGGAAGACCATGTTGTCTTTAAGTACAATTTAGGAGATGAACAGTGCCCCAAAACCATAAATTTGTCCACACAATTGACTGCAGAACAAAGATCTGATTATGGCAGCCTGATGAAAGAGTTTTTAGACATTTTTTCATGGGATTACAGTGACTTAAAGACCTATGACACTCAAGTGATTGAACATAAAATACCTTTGAATAAATAATCCACTCCATTCAAGAAAAAACTAATATCTATCAACCCTCTTCTTCTACCCATAATGGAAAAGGAAATTAAAACGTTATTGAATGCTCAAATTATCATTCCACTAAGATATTCTGAGTGGGTTGCTAATTCAGTTCTTGTTAGGAATAAGAATGGGGAAATTAGTTTATGTGTTGACTTCATGAACTTGAACAAGTGTTCTAAGAAAGATAACTACCCTTTGTCGAAGATGGAGTATATCTTGGAAAGAGTGTATGGAGCTAGTGTCATGTCTTTTATTGATGGTTTTTCAGGCTATAACAAAAAATGAGTACATCCAGATGACAGAGAAAATACCACATTCACAACTCCTTGGGGTACTTTTATGTATGCCAAGATTCCCTTTGGGCTTATGAATGATGAGGCCACCTTTCATAGGGCGATGGAAATTTCCTTTGTAGGTGAGAAGGATAAGTTTGTTTTTATATATTTGGATGATCTAATAGTGTTTTCTCACATCCATAAAGAACATTTGCAGCATTTGAGGAAGACATTATTGAAGTGCAGAAGGTATGGGCTTTCACTCAATCCAAAGAAGTCTCATTTTGTATTGAAAGAAGGTAAGCTTCTGGGGAACATCGTGACTGCTGAAGGAGTAAATATTGACCCTACAAGAGTAGAAGCTATTCAGAATATATACATTCCTAGATCTAAGAAAGACATTCAATCATTTCTTGGAAATATTAACTTCATTAGGAGATTTATTCCTAATTTTTCAGAATTAATTAAACACATCACTGGCATGCTAAGGAAGGATTTAGAAGTTAAATGGAATGATGCAATAAGGGATTCTTTTGAATCTATTAAGAAATCTCTTATGTCAACTCCTACTTTGATCAATACAGACTATTCCAAAGATTTCTACATCTTTTCATTTTAATCTAATGACACAATTGCAGCAGTGTTACTTCAGAGAAATGATCAAGGGCAGGAATAGCCAATAGAATTCTTTAGCAAGACATTAATATATGTTGAGGTAAAGTATGATGTTATTGAAAAACAATCTTATGCTTTGATCAAGTCACTTAAGGATTTTAGGATCTATATTTTGCATGCCAGAGAAATAGCTTATGTACCATCTAGTTCAGTCAGAGATGTACTTATACAACCAGATACAGGGTCAGGGTTTGGCATTGATATTAAGCCAACTAAATTTATAAAGGGCCAGGGTTTGGAAAAGCTTCTTGCTGAAGAGAATTTTGAGGTGTTGGGTATTAGTTTTATCAGCATAAATGAAGAGGATGCACAATCTGAAATATCTATTGAAAGGTTCAGTCATGATTAGCCAATTACAGCCTATCTGTCTTCTTTTGAATGTTACAACAGTATAGTATACTTTTTACAGAACCTTGCAGCCCCTCCAGAGATGAATCAAGCATAGGTAAGAGCACTAAAACTCAAGGCAATAAAGTTTTTTATTAATGAAAATATGATCTATTGGAAATACCCCTCTGAGATGTTGTTGAGGTGCCTTGATAAAGAGGAATCAGTTCGGTTTATGCATCAGTTTCATTGCAACAATTGTGGTGGCCATCACTACTAGAAAACTATAGCCCATGAGATTTTTAGGGCTGGTTATTATTGGACATGTTTATTTTATGATGTTTTCTCATATGTAAATATATGTGACAAGTGCCAAAGGTTAACTGGAAAAAAGAAGTTGAAATCTCTCCCATTGAAACCCATTGTAGTCACTGGACCCTTCCAACAATGGGGTTTGGACTTCATTGGAGAGATACATCCATCTTCAAGTGGCTAGCATAGGTGGATCCTGGTAGAAACTAATTACTTTACAAAATGGATTGAGGCTATCCCTACCAGGAATGCCACTCATTCTGTAATCATAAATTTCTTGAATGACCACATTTTTGCTAGATTTGGCTGCCCCAAAAGACTTTTTATTGATAATGCAGTTGCTTGTAAAGTTGATGTTTTGGTGAATTTATGTGAATACATGAGTATTCATCTTGTTCACTCAACTTCCTACTATCCTCAAGGCAATGGCCATGCTGAATCATCAAACAAAATCCTAGTGAGGATTATTAGAAAGTTGCTTGAAGAAAATCAAAGGAGTTGGGATTCTAAGTTAAAAATTGCACTATGGGTTGATAGAGTAAAAAACAAGAATTCCATTGGCACTTCTCCATTCAAGTTAGTGTATGGAACTAAAGCCATTTTTCCTATCCAACTTGCACTACCTATTGCAACATTTTTTCAATAAGAAGAAGGGGAACCAAATGATTTGGTTAGAAGGATTCTTCATCTTGTTGAGCTTCAGTAGGTAAGGGAGAAGTTACTTTAGAAGACAGAGTTACATCATAAGAAGATGAAAGAAATCTTTGACAAAAAGGCTACAGAAGATATTTTCCAAACAAGGGATCTTGTTTTGAAGTGGGATGTTTACAGACAGGATAAGGGAAAGCATGGGAAATTTGACACTTTGTGGACTGGTCCTTTCATCATCTCTCAAGTGTTGCAGAACAATACTTTTATCTTACAGAACCTGGAAGGTAATGAAGTATTTGGTAGCCCATTCAATGGGATTTTTCTCAAAACCCATTTCTATTAAGGATTTTCAAGCCTTCTCCATTGTAAATATCATTTCTAGTTTCAATTTAGTTTCATAATAAATCCATGCCCAATGGAACAACAATTTCATTTATTTTTACAAGTTTTGTAGGTGAAAGGAAAGGAAATTGGTCTTACGAGTTCTTGGAACCTCACAGGGAGGTTTCCATCCCCAATTAGAGCTAGATGTTATCTCCTAATAAAATTTCATTTTTATTTAAGCCTTAAATAGTTTTTGAGTCTTTGTTTTCATTATTCATTCAACATGATGTGTACTTCATTGAGTCCATTCATCAAGTCTTGTTCATGTCAAATGATGTTGATAGATGACTAAGTGGTCATAAAGGTCATTGTCCTAAGTTTTTATGGCTAAAATTCAAGTTATGAATTGACCTTCGTTCTATCATTTCTCTCCATGATGACGAGTTTGTAGCGCACCTCGTTAATTTTGTATGTAAAGAGCTACTAAATCAACAATCATTGTCAGCGTACTCATAATTTTTATACATGGCGCACTACCAACTCAGGGGGAAAGCTCTGTTTTGAAATTTGAAAATTTCCGAGGTGAAAATGTATATCAAGAAGGTTTTTAAAAGTTCTTAGATCATCATCAAAGTATTGAGACCCTCTTATAAAGATGTAGCTCGTCATCAAAGGAAATTACTAAGGTTTGCAGAAACAAACAAAGTTCTTTTTAGAGTTTGCTTCTAATTCTCTCTGTGCAGAAGTGTTTACAGCAGCTTCTCATACATCCAATGGCTCCAAAGAAAGACCCCATACCCAAGAAGAGGTCGGGATCTGTGCTTAGATTCGAGCCCACTGATACCACTCTGAATGAACAAAACCCTAACCATGTGGAATCCTTCAAGTGCATGGGATATTGGAGGTTTTGTCATCAGCTCGAAGGATACCATATTGAGGTTTCAAGAGACTTTGTGCAGAATTATAGGAATCGTAAGACATGGGTTGGACCCTTGGAAATCCATTTGACAGTGGATTTGATTGCAGAAGTGACTGAGATTCCAAGGACATGGGAACTATGGTTCAAGGCAAGGAGATTAGAAAAGGAGCATTGGTGTCAAGAAATGCTCAAGCCTGAGCATAGGGGAGTTGATTTGGTGAAGGGTGTACCAAGGAAGTGGCTACTAGAGGTGTACGATAATTTGTTGTTCATCATTCAGAGATTTTTTACTTGTGAAGGGAGATACAGCTGGATTTTTCAATACCATTTCAAACTACTTCTCCATTTCACTGGTAAGAAGGAAATAAACTTACCTTATTTCCTTTTCATGAGTTTGCAAAGAATGATTTCATTTTCACAACGAAAACCTGATAAGATTCAAAAATCTATTTTTTACCATGCCTTAATCAAGATCATAGTCATTGAACAGTTGAAGAAGGGAAATATTGGCCCACTTTCTCATTTGTATCTAACTACCAAATTGACCTTCCTTTTTCTCCTTCAAAACTCAAAACTCCTAGGAAGAAGATTGCAACATCTTCTTCTACGCCCACTGCTCCCTTTGCTCCATAATTTGAGGTACCAGAGTCCTCTGCTCCCACTTTTCCATATGCTCCATCATTTGAAGTACCACAGTCATTTCCCCCCACTGCTCCCTCTGCTCCATCATCTGAAACACCACAGTCCCCTCAAGACCACATGCCTCAATAACCTTTACCTGTTCAAGTATATAAAAGAGATAAGAGAAAAGGAAAGGATGAAGAGGTGATTATTGAAGAAAAATTAGAGCCTCATGTGGAGCTTTGTCCAATGAATATTGAAGATAATCCTCAGACTATCCAAGCTAGAATTGGTACACCAGCCATAAGAATTGCATCCAGGAGAAATATTGTATTAGAAAATGAATCTCATCAAAGCATTGATGTTATAAAGCCTAGAACTAGGTTATAAAGATTGAAAGTTTCTCCTCTTGAAAAGGAAGCACTTGAGGCCATAGTCCAATTGAGTGAGTATCCATCAGAGTTATCTCTAGAGACAGATCAAGGACCTAAAGATAATTGGGCTCAATTATTCAAGGATGCAAATAGACAACTCAAAGAACTCCAAGAAAAGAATCAGAAACTACATCAAGAGAATGTCACACTCAGCAGACAACTTTCAAGTCAAATAGATGAACTAGCAGGGGAGTGTAACCAACTCAAGAGGAACATCAGAAAAAAGACGATTATGTGGAAAACATTTGTTAATGTGTACAAACAGAACCTCATCTTGAGAGAAGACAATAGAAAGTTGGTTGAAGACATATATTTGGCCAAGAATATGCTTAGCAAGACAAATTTGGCAATCTTATTAAAAGAAACTACTTCTCCTAGTTCTTCCAAGAAAGGTGATTGATTCAGAGGTTGTTTCAAGGTTTTGTGATTAATGGTTGCTGACCTATGATGAACTAAGATGTTTTTCAGTCTTATGGAGCATGTATGGAAATTACTTTAAGGAAGCATGTATGGATATATGGTTATTGAAATGGGGTCTGAGTAATCTCAATAAGGATAGAAAATTACAGTAATATGTGTTATGATGAGACAAACTCTCAACCTTAAAAGATATTTTTCAAAGCAATTTTGAAGTTTTTGGCAAAGAATGGCACCTACAGGATTTTGTAGTGCAGACTGTGTTTTTCATATACAGTGAACTACCAACTTTTCAACCTTCTGCGTGGAGGATTTTTGGTCAACTTTGACCTAATTTTCAACATTCAATGGGTGATTCATTGGTCCAAGTGTTAGATAAAAGTGGTGAAGGACTTCTACATCCACGAGGAAGATCAGGTGGAGATAAATATTTGGACTTTGGATGGGATACCTATCCCTTAAAAATAGGATCTCATCCTATCTTTTTGTATTAGTTTAGATTTGATCTGATAGGTGGCATTTAGATCCATATTTTTAGGATCCTAGTCGAATTCTTAAAATCTATTTAAGCCCATTGAAGCATTATTGTAAGGGGTTCAATTCTGGAGAGCTTTACACACTCTTTACTTGTAAAGACTTTGATATTGTATATGCTGGAATCATAAGTTTCTCTCATTGTTATTGTTCAGACCTCTGTTCATTCTACTTTTCTTTTACTTATATTGAATTTCATATTCATTTGTTTTGTTTACACAATGACTGATTAATGTATTTTAATCATTTCATTGGTAGGCCGAAATATAATTATTCTTCTTTATTATAGTAATCCTTTCATCTATATATTCAATATACATGATCTTGTTGCTATAGTGAATGTTCTCCACCCATATGAGTTTAAAAACCATATGATCAATACCGTGTGAGGGCCTTATCTTGTCTGGATATATTCAATGTATCTTTAGTGAGTGAGTGAGTTATCCATTTCTGATCCAATTTTATATATATCATTAAATATTTGATTAAGTTACCAAGCTTACTCAAATTACAACCTTGAGTGACTCTTGGGGTGATAACAAATTAGCGCCGTTGTCGGGGAAAGCAGTGTGAAGCAAGATTCCCTGGGAGACGACATAGTCCTAGCTTTTGATGATAGAAAAAGGCAGTGCAATAGTTTGGTTGTAATATTCTATCTGGCGACTCCATTGGTACATTGTGGCTCCTAAGAAGGAACATACTCGAGAAAATCCTCAGCAACCACTAATTGTTCCAGTATCTGATCCTGATAGGATCATCAAAGAAGGAAAGGCATTACAAAAGGGATGTTCAAGTTCAAATATCTCTAGAAATCCCTCTGTGTTTGTTCCAGAAAATCCATTAATAAAACCAACACTTGTTGAAGCTATAAGCTCAAAGACTGATAGTGAAAAATTAGTTTCAGAAGTTCAAGGATCTTCTGATATTACACAAGTAGATAGTTCGCCATTTGTTGAGGAAGACAATTTATCATCCTCTATAGAATCTTCTGAATATGAAATTGAACCAAATTCAACCTACATTTATACAAATCTTCCTACAGTTGAGGTTGTCTTACATGAATTGTCTATAAAAGGAGAATAAAACCTTGCCAAGTTATTGTCTGAATTCTACAAAGCTTCGTATTTCCCTTCTTCCATTGTAAGTCCAGAAATACCTTTTCCTCTCATTACCTCACCTTCATCCTCTATATCAGCCTCATCTCAATCCCTAGTGATCCAAACTTCCTGTACATATACATCTACCATTATCATGGCAGCAACACCACAAAATATCACTAAGATGGTAAGAATCATAGTTGCTAGATATGCACCATTAGTATTTCCAAATCCTCTGAATGCAATGCCTACTGGACACTGTCAAAAGTATATGCCAAATGTTTCAGGGACAGAAGAGGTCACAGCTGAAGAGCATATTGAATTAATTTATAGTTATCCTGATAACTTAAATATCACACAGGAGGATGTATGGATGAGAGTGTTTGTGCAAAGCATAGATCGAGAGGCCAGGAGATGGTTTAGAAAATTAACACCAGGATCCATAACAGGTATTGAAGTTTTTGTCGATACTTTCTTAAAACAATGGGGGGATAAGAAGGATTTTCTTTACTACATTATAGAGTTTGGGAACTTGATAATGGAAAGTGGTCAACCGGTGTCATAATTTACCAAGAAATTTAACTGGATGTATAGAAAGATCCGAGCTGAAATCAAACCTACTGCTACCTCTGCAAAAATCACATATGCTAATGCCTTTGATAATGAATTTTTCTTGTTGTTAAGACAAAGGAGGTATGTTCCATTAGATGATATGCAGGATGGAACACTTGAAGTGGAATATAACATCCTTGCTGCAGAGAAGTTGAAAGGTAGAGGTGATAGAAGGAAAAAAAAAAGGAGAATCCTCATCATCAACTGTTGATCCTAATATTGAAAAGATGGATAAGATGATAGAATCTTTGACTTCTGAATTGTCCAAGGTGAAGATTGAAAACAAGCATCCTGTAAAAGGTAGAGATCCTAATTCTTTTATTCCTCGAAATCCAAATCCTTATAGAAGAAATAATGAGCAACATTAGATTTTATAAAGGAATAGAAATGCTAATGAGCATCAGAATATTAAAGCCCCTTTTTAGAACACAGTAATGGAGGAAAATCAGCCAGAAGAAGATGATGCGATTCATTGTTTGGGAGATAAAGGTAATGCATCTTTCTTGACACAGTCTTCTTATGAAGAATCTTTTATTAGTCAACTGGCTAATCAAGACTCAAATGATGGATCTATTTTTCAAGTTGATGATCAAAATAGGTACAATCTAATATCTAAACAAAGTAATAGTAAGAAAGATGAGCAAGATCCTCCCAATAAAATGGTTTCTCCTACAAAACAGCAACCAAGCAAATATCAAGCCCAAAAAAGGGATCAAGTACTTCTTAAAGCTCGTCTGCAAGAGGTAAGAAACCCTGAAAAAGTTCCTTTTTCATTCAGCCTTGAATCAGAAATTCAGAAGGTAAAAATTTCCATACCACTCATGGAATTAATGAAGAATGATACCTTCAAAAAAACCATCGTCAAATCCCTTGAGCCTAAATCCATGCCAGTTGTTGATGATGTTGTAAACCTCCAAGATGATAAGCCTGCTATTTTCCTTAGTCCAATGATTGAAGACCATGAGGAAACCTCTTCACCTTTTTATGTCTCCTTGAACATCCATGATCAAATTCTGCATAATTTTCTTCTAGACATAGGAGCTTCTCATAACCTCATGCCAAAAGAATTCATCGATAAGTTGGGTTTAGAAATTACCAAGTCTTACCATGATTTATTTCCATTTGACTCTAGGAAGGTTAAGTGCCTTGGCTTGATTAAAGATCTAGCAATTTCCTTATCCCAATTGCCCATGAGGAGCATGGTAATGTACATTGTGGTAGTTGATGTGCCACCCAAATTTGTTATGTGTTTATCTAGACCATGGATGGAGAGGCTAGGAGGCACCTTGCAAAATGACCTTTCTTATGAAACTCTCCTAGAATTTGGAGGGGAACAAAGGAGATTGTATAGGGAAGAAAAATTAGCCTATATTATTAGTGATGAGAATGAACCTACTAATCATCCCATCTACTCAGTGGAAACAAGTTTGGGATCTTGTATACTTCAGATTGATGATTCTCAGTCATCATATTTGCAACTCAGAAAGCCTATTTGCCAATATTCAGAAGTGGAAAGAAGACCTATATGAAGTATGTTCTTTGATGGCGCATGTTCAAGAGAATCTACAGGAGCAGGTGTTGTTTTTGTTTCACCTTCCAAAGAAACAATTCATTTGTCCTTCAAGTTGGATTTTAAGGTGACAAATAACATAGAAGAATACAAAGCCTTGGTCTTGGGCTTAAACGTTGCTAAGGACATGAATATTCAAGGGCTGAAGGTATATGGATATGTTGATCTGATAATCCAACAAATTAAGAACACTTTTCAAGCCAAACATGTCAGGCTTAAGGCATATAGAGATGAGGTATGGAATCTCATTGATTCTTTTCTAGCATTCAATATTTCATATATTCCTAGAGGAATGAATCAACTTGTTGATTCATTAGATGTTTCAGCTAGTATCTTTAATCCACCATTGCCAGCAAAGCTTAACTATGAAATTCAAGTGAAATATATACCTTCCTTGCCATACAATGTGAAGTTTTGGAAAGTGTTTGAATATGATGAGGAATTGGTTAGATTCTTAGAAGTTATAGATGAGTTTTATTTCCTCCATATAGATCATGAAAATCAAAATGTTGAAAAGGTAAAAAAATCCTAAGTTAAAAAACAAAATTGGACGCCATGATATTATTCAACTTCCTAATAATCAAATCCCAAGGGGATTAGTACCACTTGAGAATATGTTTTATCAAAATTATGTGCCTTTGAATCTCGATAAGAAAGAGGAATATCTTGTTGTCTATAAGTACAATTTAGGTGAATAATAGTGCCCCAAAACCATAAATTTGTCCACACAATTGACTGCAGAACAAAGATATGATTATGGCAGCCTGATGAAAGAGTTTTCAGACATTTTTGCATGGGAGTACAATGACTTAAAGACCTATGACACTAAATTTATTGAGAATAAAATCCCTTTGAATAAATAATCCACTCCATTCAAGAAAAAACTAAGATCTTTCAGCCCTCTTCTTCTACCCATAATGGAAAAGGAAATTAAAAAGTTATTGAATGCTCAAAGTATCATCCACTAAGATATTCTGAGTGGGTTGCTAATTTAGTTCCTGTTAGGAAGAACAATGGGGAAATTATGTTATGTGTTGACTTCAGGAACTTGAACAAGTGTTCTAAGAAAGATAACTACCCTTTGTCGGAGATGGAGCATATGTTGCAAAGAGTGTATCAGGCTAGTGTCATGTATTTTATTGATGGTTTTTCAGGCTATAACCAGATCTTTGTACATCCAAATGACATAGAAAATACAACCTTCACAACTCTTTGGGGTACTTTTAGGTATGCCAAGATTCCCTCTGGACTTATGAATGTTGGGGCCAACTTTCAAAGGGCCATGGACATTTCCTTTGTAGGTGAGAAGGATAAGTTTGTTTTGATGTATTTGGATGATCTAACAATGTTTTCTCATAGCCATAAATAACATTTGCATCATTTGAGGAAGACATTCTTGAAGTGCAGAAGGTATGGGATTTCACTCAATCCAAATAAGTCTCAGTTTGCATTGAAAGAAGGTAAGATTATGGGGCACATAGTGACTGCTAAAGAAGTAAAGATTGACCCTGCAAGAGTAGAAGCTATTCAGAAGATATCCATTCCTAGATCTAAGAAATACATTCAATCATTTCTTGGAAATATTAACTTCATTAGGAGATTTATTCCTAATTTTGCAGAATTGATTAAACATATCACTGGCATGCTAAGGAAGGATTCAGAAGTTAAATGGAATGATGCAACAAGGGATTCTTTTGAATCTATTAACAAAGATCTTATGTCATCTCCTACTTTGATCAACCCAAACTATTGTAAATATTTCTACATCTTTTCATTTTCATCTAATGACACAATTGCAGGAGTGTTGCTTCAGAGAAATGATTAAGGGAAGGAACAACCAGTATCATTATTTAGGAATAAATTAAGAGATGTTGAGGTAAAGTATGATCCTATTGAAAAAAAAGATTATTCTTTGATCAAGTCACTTAAGTATTTTAGGATCTATATTTTGCATCCCAAAGTTATAGCTTATGTACCATCTAGTTCAGTCAGAGATGTACTTATACAACTAGATATGGATGGGAAAAGAGCCAAGTGGATTTCCAAAATCGTTGAGCTTGACATTGATATTAAGCCAACTAAATTGATAAAGGGTCAGGGTTTGGAAAAGCTTCTTACTAAAGAGAATTTTGAGGTGTTGGGTATTAATTTTATCAGCATAAATGTAGAGGATGCAAAATCTGAAATCTTTGTTGAAAGGTACAGTCATGATCAACTAGTATAAGCCCATGTTTTTTCTTGTGAATGGTACAATAGTATAGTATACTTTTTACAGAACCTTGCAGCCCCTCCAGAGATGAATCAAAAATAGGTAGGAGAACTAAAACTCAAGGCAATCAAGTTTTGTATTAATAATAATATGATTTATTGTAATACATGAATAATCTACAAACCCTAGGGGAAGCCATGGCACTGATGCCGAACCCCGTTCAGCAACAACAGCAACAGGCAGCGGCGTTTCTTCTGAAAGCTTCTCTGTATGTGGGAGATCTGGATCCCACAATCACCCAATGGAAACTCTACGACTTCTTCAGTCAGTTGGCCCCCGCTCTTTCAGTTAGCGTCGACAGAGCTCAGATCACCAGGAACCCCCATGACTATGCCTCTGTCAACTACAGCCACGCTCACGAGGGAATGGCGTTGGCATTTGATGAGTTCAGGAGGCCATTTTTCAGCATAAGGGAGCAGGAGCAGAAAACCCGTGGATCAGACTCTCAGAAGGCCACCTTCTCGGCCGCCAGGGCCGCTGCGCGAATCCTCTGCACCTCCCGCGGCCCCAAAGGAATGGACCAGATGCTCCAGAGCCCCGACAACGATGTCACCATTAGGTTACAAGGTCGGTTGAGCAAACTTCTAATCGCCCCAGAACCCAAGAGATCATTGAGCGACTGCGTGAGGGTTATGCAAATGAAATGGAACCCTAACGGGGAGAAGGAAACGACGGTCCTTTGCAGGGCCGAGGTGAACCAGAAAATACTAAACCCTAGTCGCCACCACCAATGCCTTAACCTAAATAGCAGCAAGACTAGCTCTGAGATCACGACAAGATTTCCCCTTTTTATAAAAACCATTGTCAGATCTTCCCTCTGCTTGCAGGTTCAAGACTCACACTCTGTCTCTGAGCTCAAAACCCAAATCCACCAAGCCACAAGGATTCCGCCTAGATTCCAACGACTAATATTCGAAAGCCGGCATCTTGGGGATGGCTCTCTGCTACGAGATTACGGAAATCTAAAAAATGCAACCATTTCTCTCACTTCTCGGTTGCGTGGAGGAGCGCCTTCAGTGACCCATCCAAGCTCTTACAAGCAGGCTGTGAAATCAGGGACTTCTGCTCCTTTGAAGTTGAAGGTAGAAACTTCAAAAGTAAAGGAGCCCTTTGGAGGCGCCTTCATTGTGGAGCAGTGTGCAGAACCTCCAACAGCAGAAGTCGAAGACCCCCTAGTCTATGGCTATGCCTTTCTCTACCAAGCCAAAGCCCTCATTTGCCGCTTCAAGGGACTTTGGCCCTCAGCCCCTGCGCTAAAGGAATGGGTTAACAAGACCTGGTCGGAGGGTCATGAGCTATTCTTCTGCTCCAAGGGATTCTTCATCGTCAGCTTCTCCACCGAAGCCAAATGTCAGCGCGTGCTAGAGCAAGGTCCTTGGTTTTGGGGCAGATCTGGTCTCTCCATGCAGCGATGGTTCCTGGATTTCAATCCACTGACCATGACAGCCATGACTACACCAGTATGGGTAAGACTACCCAATATACCCCTGCATTTCTATTATGCATCTTTTTTACCCACCCTGGGCAATGCATTGGGTAGATTTATCAAGATAGACACAGACAGAATAACGAAAGGATTCATCAATTTCGCCCGCATCTGCGTTGAAATTGACCTCAGTCAAGGGCTTCCGGATAGGATTCTTATAGATTGGGGTGATGGAGATAATTTCATACAGATGGTCGATTATGAAAACACAGCCTTCAGATGCCGCTCCTGTCAGCAAACAGGGCACCTCCAAGCAACTTGTCATCTTTCCCCCACCCCTCCCACAACTTCTGGTGCAAGGAAAAGAGCCAATGGTTGGCAAGGACCAAAATCCCACAAAAGCTGCACGAACCCCTCCTTTGACAACAAGCAACATCACAAAGATGCTCCAACTCCTTCGCCTCCCTCAATGCCTTCGCAGACCCCAACCTTCGCTCAGCAGCCATCTGTCGACCCAACACACCAGCCTGCAGCCTCGGCACAAAATCTTGCAGTTTCAGAAGTCATGACTCCAACTACTGCAATTAAATCCTTGCACCCACCTCACGAAAAGGGGGAAACAAATGACACAATCATGATCTCAGCGTCGCTCCCAGGGACTCAGAAGTGACCTCATGAATCAGACAACTCAGACAGTGACAAAGAAGCACCACGGAATTCAGCAGCGCAAGATTTTGGCACTTCCTCAGACCATTTGGCTTTGGTGGTAAAGGTCGCTGAGCCTACCAGCTCCTCTGGTTGGATTGATGTTCGCAAAAAAAAAAAGGTAGAA
>SNQJ01S0192248.1:15403-33295 GCA_010110895.2 Picea sitchensis
ATTGTATTGTTTCATCTGGCTCTCTTTTAGCATAGGCTAGTTTCAAATGATCCCCTGTTCTCTTTCTGGGGGGTCTTTTCCCATACGCAACTCAATTTATCACTTTGTACTTTTTTCATGGATTGAATAGAAGGATTCTCCCCTCTCTTACTTACAAAAAAAAAAAAAATGATTTATTGTAAATACCCCTCTAGGATATTGTTGAGGTGCCTTGATAAAGAGGAATCAGTTCAGGTTATGCATCAATTTCATAGTAGCAACTGTGGTGGCCATCACTACTGGAAAACTACAACCCACAAGATTTTTAGGGTTGGTTATTATTTTCCATGTTTATTTTTTTATTTTTTCTCGTATGTAAAGACATGTGACAAGTTCCAAAGGTTCATTGGAAAACAACAACTGAAATCTTTCCCATTGAAACCCATTATAGTCACTAGACCCTTCAAACAATGGGGGTTGGACTTCATTGGACAGATACATCCATATTCAAGTGGTCAGCATAGGTGAATCCTAGTAGCAACTTATTACTTTACAAAATGGATTGAGGTTATTCCTACCACGAATGCCACTCATTCTATAATCATAAATTTCTTGAATGATCACATTTTTGCTAGATTTGGTTGCCCCAAAAGAATTTTTACTAATAATTCAGCTTCTTTTAAAGATGATGTTTTGGTGAAGTTATCTGAAGACGTGGGAATTCATATTGTTCACTCAACTACCTACTATCCTCAAGGGAATGGCCTTGTTGAATCATCAAACAAAAGCCTAGTGAGGATTATTAGAATGTTGCTTGAAGAAAATCAAAGGAGTTGGGATTCTAAGTCAAAATTTGCACTCTGGGATGATAGAGTGACAAATAAGAAGTCCATTAGCACTTATGCATTCAAGTTAGTGTATGGAACTAAAGCCATGTTTCCTATCCAACTTGCACTACCTGTTGCAAATTTGTTTCAAGAAGAAGAAGGGGAACCAAATGATTTGGTTAGAAGGATTCTTCATATTGTTGAGATTCAGTAGGTAAGGGAGAAGTTACTTGAGAAGATAGATTTACATCAGAAGAAGATGAAATAAATCTTTGACAAAAAGGCTAAAGAATATATTTTCCAAATAAGGGATCTTGTTTTGAAGTGGGATGCTTACAGACAGGATAAGGGAAAGCATGGGAAATTTGACACTTTGTGGATTGTTCCTTTCATCATCTCTGAAGTGTTGCAGAACAATACTTTCCTCTTACATAACCTAGAAGATAATGAAGTATTTGGTGGCCCAATCAATGGGCGTTTTCTCAAAACCTGTTTCTATTAAGGTTTTTCAAGCCTTCTCCATTGTAAATATTATTTATGTTTTCAGTTTAGTTTCATAATAACTCCATGCCCAATGGAACACCAATTTCATTTCTTTTTACAAGTTTTTTAGGTGATAGGAAAGGAAATTGGTGTTACGAGTTCTTGGAAACTCACAGGGAGGTTTCCATCCCCAATTAGAGCTAGATGTTATCTCCCAATAAAATTTCATTTTAATTTAAGCCTTAGGTAGTTTTTGAGTCTTTGTTTTCATTATTCATTCAACATGATGTTTCCTTCATTGAGTCTAGTCATCAAGTCTTGTTCATGTCAAACGATGTTGATAGATGAATAATTGGTGATCAAGGTCATTGTCCTAAGTTTTTATGGCTAAAATTCAAGTCAATTATATCCTAAAAGTGAGTCAAGGATCATAAGAGTCGGTTTTGGTCCTTAATAAGCCATAATTTTCTTTCAAGTCATGATTTGACCTTCTTTCTATCATTTCTCTCCATGATGATGATTTCGTAGCACACTTGGTTACTTTTGTATGTAAAGAGCTACCAAATCAGCGACCATTTTCAGTGCACTCATCATTTTTATACATGGCGCACTACCAACTCGAGGGAAAAGCTTTGTTTTAAAATTTGAAAATTTTCGAGGTGAAAATGTATATCAAGAAGGTTTTTCAAATTTCTTAGATCATCATCAAAGTATTGAGACCCTCTTCTAAATCTACAACTCTCCATCAAAGGAAATTACTAAGGTTTGCATAAACAAAGAAAGTCGTTTTTAGAGTTTTCTTCTAATTCTCTCTGTGCAGAAGTGTTTACAGTAGGTGCTCATACATCCGATGGCTCCAAGTAAATACCCCATGCCCGGGAAGAGGTTGGGATCTGTGGTTAACTTCAGATTAAACTTCTTCAGTAATCGTTTTTCATTCCCCACTGGATGCCCCATTCAAGAAATCATGGAGGTAGTGGGAAATTTTCCTACTCTGTTTTCCGAAGAAATGAATTTATCCATATAGGAAGAGGTTATAGAACTAGATGTGAGGGAGGCATCTTTTTTCATGAAGAATGGAAAAACCCCAAGCCCATATGGTGTTATGGTGAATTTATTTAACGCATTCTATGACCACTTGAAAAATGATTTGTTGGTGGTGGTAAGAAAATCACAAAAGGAAGGAAGAATTCATGGACCTCTCAATGCTACCTTCCTTTGCCTTATCCCTAAAAACCAATTCTCTTCCTCCTTTGAGGATTATATACTGTTTGCATGCTACAATGTTATCTACAAATTAATATCTAATATTATCTCTAGAATAATGAGACCAATTGTTGGTTATTGCTTCCTTTATTTACGCGTCATGTCTGAGTTTAATGACCTACGGTTCATGTCTATTCGGGTTTCCAACAAAGCCTCTAAAACTATCGGCCCCTCTGGTAAACTAGAAGCAAACACAACACACAGGGTGCATTGCGTTGAATCACCCGAGATAATCTTAATGGGTGGATACAATACTCATGTGTTTGCAGCCTAAGATTGAGTGTGAGTGATAAGAATTGTATACTGAACTCTATTGTAACTAGTAAACACAATGTACTATTATTTACGACTATGAAGGACTTGTAATAACTCATTCATTCATCATACCAATATTTACTTGAATACAATAAAGGAACACACATGCATTCAATCACAAAACACATATGTTACCGTGGTTCACCCCCTCCTGGGCTACGTGCATAACGATATGGCTCTTCTCTCTTTTATTATAGTAGTTCTTCATTACATCGTCAGGTGCTTTACAACTCTTCTTAGTTGGGTAAGATCTATACGAGGTGGACTAGACCGCATCAGGCTCCTCAACCTACAATCTAACCCTCAAGATATACCATCCTCCATCCTCTCTAGTTCAATAACTTACAAAAGTGGGTCATACAGCAAAATATTACATACTGACTCGCTACAACAATACTCTCTATAATAACGACTGGTAACGACTAGCTAACCCCGCTCTAAGACCTGGGTATCTCTATCTATACATTTCTGGATTTTCAGTTGTTACAATACATTACCAAAACCCTAACCCTATCGTCGTTAGGTCTTCCATGCATGCATGCGTGCTTCTTTTCCTTCCAACTGTCACTTTCCTCGTGCATGCATTCTTTCCCAAAATCATCTTTCCTTCCACTTTGGCCTGCTTCCAACAGGCCCCCAACACTGAAATGTGGCTCATCCTGATCCACCTAAACTTTGTACGCTTCCTCGATCTCATTGGTGATTTCCTGGAAATTTTTCTTGAGTTTTACTGCTTTGTTTTCACTTGCGTGGTCTTCTCCTTGATTGTGTCCACTATCTGGAATGCAATTTCATCACTGATAAAATTTGTGCATTCTTCCTAGGTCTTTGTTATCTGTGTCTTAGCTTCCTCTGCCTATGCAATGAATTTTGCTACACGCTCTTGTAGCGGTTCCATTTTAGCCTAATGCTCTTTTTTTCTACATTTTCACAGTGGTCAGTTCTGTCTGTAGTTTCTTCATGTCCTGTGCCCCTTTGACATGCTCCATGATGGACATTTTCTTCTGCCTCTGCTTGAGGTCTTGGATAATTGCGCTTATCCATTCTTCTTCCTTGTCCCACCTCTAACTTTGTCCAAATTTGTGCTTCTTTGTCGAACAAGTCAGTTGTTTTGCTGACCTGTTGCTCTATCTCCTGCAGCTGCTCTGTTGCTTCCTGCTTCCTGTGCTCCTTTACTGCTGGTGGAGTGGTGGGTGTGAGCTGCTCACAGAGATTCTCCATCTCCTTTTGATATTGATTGATCGCCTACGCAATCTGATCAATCTTTTCTGTTGTTGTGAGTTCGTCCCTCTATGCGGTGTTTGGAATATTCTCATAATTTCTTTCCACTTTTCATTCCAATCCATTCCTACACTCCCTTTCCTCTTGGGTCTCGAACTTAGCTTGCTCGCATATTATTTCCAGCACATCTCACTTCTCTGTTTCCTGCTATAATTCGGCTAGGTATGTGCCTGCACGAGACTGTACCTCTTGGGTAACACTAACCTGTAATATGTGTAGAGCCTTGGATGGTATCCACATAAATACCAGTTGGATTTGAGCTAAGTATTTCAGGGGTGTCTTCCCCATGATCTCGTCCATTTGCATTATACTAGATGAAATTTGGAGTGTTGCGTTCGGCTGCGATATTGTATGAACTGTATCTCGCTCTCCTTCTTCCAGTATTTCTTTTGTCTGTGATATTGATGGCCCTGTTCCCATGTTTCTGCCTGTTGTCTATGCTTCCCCGATCTACTTGAGGAACTGTCGCATGTATGTCAATACCTCCTGAATGTTGTCCCTATGGTGCTCAACATTGTCAAAGTCCTCAGATATACAATCATGAACCATTCAGGCTATCATCTTTGCATCATCTTCCTTGATCGTGTAATCTAGAGGTGTTCTTTGTGCCTTCATCTACATTGTTGTGTCTAGGTATGGGATTTCGTCGACATTGACGATCTCTGGTGGTTGTTGTTCGCCTTTTTCCAACTGTACTTGTGCCCTGGTTCTAACTCTAGGTTTTCTGGTAGTCTGGCTTGCTTCTATTTTCTTTGGTGGTGCCATGGTGGTTAGTGTCAAACTTTTGCTAAGCTTGAATGGTCTCTTTGGGGTTTGTGAACTCTACTCTGTGCTCCTTAACTTCTATCGCTCTCTATCGGTTCTCTTTCCGCAAATAGACTCTTTGCTCCCAAGTCCATGTGTTTTATCAGCATCATATCAAGCTTGTCGAAGACGCTACTTTAATTATCGGTTCAATGCACCTCCAATTCTTTCATACTTGCCATTACTTTCCCTTTCTATCTCCAGTTGGCGCAATTAATGCAGTGTCTCGTCGGTCCTTTCCGAAATTTAATTCCGCATAACTCCGTCGTTTCATACTTCTTTTGTCGTCTTTACTTTTCCCGATTGTTTTCATTGTGACTTGGTCGTTGGTCTTGTCCTCGCCGAGTTTGTATTCCTAAGTGTGCATGCTACTTCTTTCTTCATTCCATTGTACCTCTGTTTGTACCGTTTAATATCCTATTTATTTTTATTTTTTTTACTGCGCAGTGAATTTTCAAGTAGTGGGTGGTCGACTGTCCTTGTACGGTTTCAGTTGGCTCTCATTGATCATCCCTGTGAGTTATGCGCCTACAACATTTTTCAACTCGACAACGCCTCCAACTGTGATGGTTTTTACTTCGTATGGTCCTAGCCAGTGCATTCTGATTTTTCCTAGGTGCTGAATGGATTTGTTGTCATACATCAACACTAAATATCCTTCCTTGAGATTTTTCTTCTTAATGTGTCTATCATGCCAAGTTGTATCCCTTTCTTTCTGAACTTGTTGGTGGAACCCTGCTAAGATTTGATCCTCCTCCATGGTCATCAACGTGTTTGTCTCTCTTGTATTGCACATCATTCCATCATGTGTGTAATTACTGCTACGCACAAACTGGGTACTAGAAATTCTAATGGCACCACTACTTCTTGACCATATACTAGTTTAAATGGTGTGTGCCCTGTCAACTTCTTGCATGTTGTCTTGTAGGCCCACAATAATGTTGGTATTTTAAGGTCCCAATCATCCCTGTTGACATTATAGATCTTAGTCAATGCATTCTCAAGAATTTTGTTGAATGCCTCTACTGTGTCGTTTGCCTGTGGATGATATGGTGTACTTTTCTGATGATGGACTTCAAACTCTTTAGTCATAGTGTTGATAGTGTTGATTATGAAATGCATGCCTTGGTCGCTCATCAAAACTCATGGGCACCCAAATCGAGTGATTACTTGTTCAAATAGAAAGTATGTTGTTGTTTCTGTGCTGCAATCCTTTACTGGTGTTGCTTCCTCCCATCTTGTTAGGTATTTTGTCGCAGTGATAATGTACCTTGCTCCTATTCCTTTCATTGATGGGTTGATTGGTCCCACAAAATCTATTTCCCACTTATCAAATTCTTTCAATGTTACCTGTGGTCATAATGGCATCTCATCCCTTCTTTTGGGTTTACCTATCCTTTCACAGACATCACATCTTTGACAGTACTCCTTCAAGTCTCGGTGAATAGTCGGCCACCATAGTCCTGCGCGCATGTTGATGGGCGAAATTGACTGCTCGTCAACTGGAAGAGTGAATCTGGTCTGGGGTTGTCTACTTAACCCAAGTTGTTTGGATTAATCCACTCTGACGGTTTTAGCGGCTCTGTTAGCCAATCTAAGTCCTAAGAAAGTGAAAAAACAAAACTAAAGAAGATAACTTAATGAAAAACACTCGTTGAAAACTATATACAAATCTAAAATATACTTACAGTTTACTAACTAATATTTATAAAATAGCTCTACTTATTATATGTACAATATATCCATATGATTATATCTCTAATATATGTATAATATTTACAGAATGCAAATCTTAATCTAAATCTGCGAAAATCAAATATGGATTGAATTATTTAATGATAGCAAAACTATCATTCAATCTTTTGATTTTTTTTTATAACGTTTATAAACAAGAAACGAAATAGCTAACTGTCTAATTGAAAACAGAGATGAACAGTAAAAATGTGTTTAGATTACAGGAAATTTCTATATTAATTAAACTAATAAAATAAAACTAGCAAACGGACCTGTAATCGCATCTCTTATTCGTCCTGTGTACATTATCTAATTTCGTTGTTTGATGGGGTAAACTGCAACAGATCTTCCAAATTATTCTCGTAAATGCGAAGCAGTAATGATTGAATGGTAATGACAGAACATATAAGAGAAGTATTGACAACAATTTTATAATTTTACAAATGGTCACATTGACATAAATCCGGCTGTGAAAATTTGTATATAAATGTTCATTGAATAAAGAAGATTAATCTTCTAATCTCAAATTTGAACAGAGTAATTACTGTATGTGATATAAGGGACATAAAACACGGATATCATATAAATTTCATCACATCAATATGCAATAAACTATGATATCTAAAGTAGTCACAATTTGATTACAAATCGAAATGACCATAACTTGAATAAAAATACGATATATCGAAGCTAAAGATGTGCAAATATCAATTTACATTCAAGTCTGTCAATCATAAATCCATATTTTTTTGCTCACAGGCAGCGATGGTCTTTAGTTTACAAAACTGCACATTTATATAGGTTACAAGATCAAAACGTTTCCTGTGGATATCATCTAATTTGTTCCAAAAAATGTGGGGGATGCAACTTCCCAGATTCTACTTGATATCAAAACTAACAGCCTATTATAAAACAACATAAAGATAGCATGTTGAGAGATGCCACCAATGGTTCAAATCTCCTTTAGAAATCATAGGTTCATGAAAACACAAAAGAATAAAAGATTTCAGATGCATTTTCAGTTATTAAAACAAGTAATTCGAATTTTTGTAACTAGCTACAGAATCTCATGATTCTGTAGCTAGTTATAATTATAACTAGAATCATATTTTATTGAATCAATCAAAACATACTAGAGGTAATATGTGCAAACAAATCATGTATTCTAATTTAAAAAAGACAAAATCATCCTAAACTTATTTTTTTTTTAAACATACCTCAAATTCAGGGATTCGACTTAATCAAGCGATTTTTGAATTTACTATGGAAGTTGTTGCTTCCACGTTCTTAAAAACAACAGACCTTGTGGTTTTTTGTCGTTTATCTTTGGTTTGAGCTACAGATTGAATCCTTCCATTCTCTTTCGTTAGCAAATTCACCTGGTCTTCCAAGGATTTTAGCTGAGACTGAAGTAAAGGCACATCTTTGTAATACCTATCGATCCATGATCGACATTCGTTACATTGCAGCTAAATAGACTGTGTATTAGCAGTGATAGTATTAACAGGTGGGGAATCTTCCATTTTACCTGTAGGTTCATTACTGAGTTTGATTCCAGGGAAATCGGGATTGTCTTTTAGACACAGTGGAAGGTTTGTAACATAATCATAGGGTTTACCAGAGCAAAGTCCATACGAATATGGATATTCTTCAGTCAGGAATCTTTCAATTTCCGAATCGAAATCCTCTCTTAACACAATTATGTTTTGGTCTGCATAGGGCTTAGGTTTATTTCGGGCACATCGTGAAACCCAACGAGCGGCCCTTTTACTCTTATAATTGATATCAACATTTCCTTTACACTTTTTCTTTCTGGATTTTTCAACAGACTTAACACCACCCTTGGGATACGAATCTGGTAGAGTGTCGGGTTGGGTAGTGTCAGGATAGGTCGAGGGTTCCACATCAGAAATAGGATCACAAGGCAAGAGCGAAGGAGGAGAGATGGTAGGCTCAACGAGGGTTTCTGTGACGACAGGCTTGTCAACCTGTTCTAACTCACTGTTAACAAAACCATTTCGTAACAGGAAAGAATTCCAACAATGATCGTTTAATTTCAACTGATGTATAATAATAATCTTGATCAAACAATGGTGGAACAGGATAGAATCAGATTTCTTCCTTTTAAAATGCTTTGCCATTTTGTATAGACTTCGAAGGAGAAAATAGGGCACGTTCAGGGGGAAATTGATAAAACTCATGAGCAACAGCAAGTGATATAAGAAAACCAAACCATATCTCCCCTCACAGGTAACGAATTGTTTCATGATAGCTAACAGATCATGCCATCTAGGTTTTAGAGCTGAGACAGGCATACCTCGGTCGCAGCTGGTAATCCTCCTTGAGGTGAACAATAATGACCAGGGAACCTCTTCAACCTTTGAGTTTTTGAACCACTTTTTCCCCACAACTGGTAGACAGGTGGCTTGGCTAATAAAATATTCGTTTAACTCAAGTTGGACATCTCCTATTTTTTCTCTGCAACCATCGAACGTCAACGTGAATTCTTGAGCAACTGTTAAATTAAAACCCTCGAACTTTTCAACAAACACACGCCATCCATTCCTTTCTAAGTCTTCTCTGGAATTATCAAATGATAATAATGTCTGGACACCGTTGGGCTCAATCCTCACCACAGGGGCCATGGCTAACAGCAAGGAATTGACACGGGATTCGAAGGTAGGGTTTGACAGAATAAGAACAGAGCCATTGCCCCGAGCTTCCCCAACACAATGCAAAGACAACTCGAAATGGTAGACGGGAGCGTTAATTACTATGTGTGTGAGAAAAGTCATGTAGATCGAGGCCATGCAAAAACATAATACCGTTCTATACTTGGAATGACACCTCGGCATAATGGTATGCACAAATATTGAAAACAATAGTATGCATATCAACGATTTGATCACAAAATTAATATGTCAAATAAACAATTGAATCAAAAAAATTTATAAATCAAAACCCCATTAACATTAGTCGAATGCTAAATGAATGGTGGTTTAATACTCATGTAACCGAGGCATGCTCAAGACCAAGGGGTTATAACCATGAAAACAACCATGTTCATAGCGAAATACGAAAATGCGACAATAGACCACATGAACATTAATCCTTTAATGAAATCAAACATGAATTCTAGCTGTGAGTTTTCATGCTTACAATCATAAAAACAAAATCGAAAAGAAGGTACGTAGAAAGCAACGAGTAACGAGAATTTAAAAACCTTGTGTAGGCAGCTTGTAAAAATAGAGATTATATTATTACTGCCAACAACACAGTACCTTCTGTGTGGTAGTGTTTCCTGCATAATGCCCTCCTGCTATTCCCTCATGGGATTCTGCTAAAACTCTAGGTATTTTTTGTTCTAACACATATCTTCAGAAGATGCTATTTGCACCCATTTTGTATAAGTGTCTTGCAATCAGTTGATACTATGCAGCCCAGACTACCAGGTTTTTCTTCTGCGTGGTGTTTTATTCCCACGGCGTAGTACCTGTGTTCAGGTACTAGATGATATATGTAAAGTAATCGTTAGTGATATGGACTGAAAATAACTGTGCGTCTGGAAATTTATCCTCTAAATTCATAGGCTCTTCTCCATTTGTTACCCTTAATAGGTGGTCAGGTCCTGCATTCAATTTTTCTGTCTTGACTATTACTTCAAAGTCAAATTAATGAAATAATAGTAACCATCGACAAATTCTCCCCACCCAACACTAGCTTGTTGACTAGGTATTTAAGGGTTGAGTGGTCTGTGAACATATTAAATTGTTTCCCCAATAAGTAATATCTGAACTTCTGCAATGCGTAGACCATAACTAGGCCTTCTCTCTCTGTAGTGTTATAGTTATTCTTTGATTCTGACAGGTTCCGACTCACAAATGCTATGGGTTGATCCAAATCCCCCACTCCTGGTTGCGCCAAGATAGCTCCAAGTGCTATGGTTGATGCATCTACATGGATGTGGAATGTCTTCTCCCAGTCTGGAAATAATAATATCGACATGGTGACCATCTTTTCCTTCAGGGTATCCAAAACGTGTTGACACTCTTCGTTCCACTGAAACTTTGTATCTTTTCTTAACAGTTTTTCCATTGGCACGGTAATCTGCACGTATCCTTTGATGAAAATTTTGAAGTACCTTGTGTGTCCCAATTTCCCTCTTAGCTGACAGACTGTTTTGGGTGGTGGAAAGTTAACAATGATTGCAATCTTTGCAGTATCTAATAGTAAACCTTGTTTGCATACTATATGGCCCAATAGTATCCCAAACGGTGTCCTAAATATGTATTTATTTATGTTCAATGATTTCTGGCAATACCTACATCTTTCCAACATCATCCGTAAGACTTCTACATGGCCTTTCAACAAACTAAATATTTTCCAATCATCCAGGTATACCTCGAGAAACTGATGGATGAATTCCTTAAACGGGGCAATGAATACTCTAAATATTATTGTTGGTGCATTCTTCAGTCCAAATGGCATGAATGTGTACTGGTAGGATCCCCATTTTGTCGCAAACATGGTCTTGTATCTATCTTCCTGTGCTATCTTGATCTAATGGTAGCCTGAGACTCCATCAGTGAAGGAGTAAGCTCTGTGTCCACGTACGTTCTCTAACACTTCATCCATGAAAGGTGTAGGGAACGAGTCATGTAGGCATGCATTGTTCAACATCCTCAAGTCAACGCATATCCTTATCCCTCCTTTTTTTTTGTCCTGCACTACCATTAGGCTTATCCATTCTGATTCTTCCACTAGTTCTATGATTTCGGCTTCGAGCATCCTATTGATCTTCACTTTGACTTTTTTCTTATATATTGGGTTCGGTCTGTATGGTCGTTGTCTGATTGGTCTTGTTCCAGGTCTGAGTGGTATCTTCATCTCTCCTATCTCTCCTGCTATACCCTTCATCTCTGTAAATGTTGTGGGAAACAGGTCGTTGTACTCGCGCAGTAACTCTGTTATGATTTCCACTGTTTGTTCATCCTGATAATCTCCAATGTTGGCCATTTTGGGGTTCTCAACTGTCCCAATGTTGACTTTCTTTACCTTGATCAACGTGGAAATAAATTTTGATTCTATGGGTGGACCCTCCACTTCTCTTTCGCCTTCTGCTTCTTCGATCTGAATATCACGTGGATCGTCTTCATCTGGTGCTTCCTCTTGCACATGGTAACATGACAACAGTTCTTTGACTGTCTATTTGTTCCACTGTTGTTCTTCTATTATGAGTTCAACTTCTAGTTCTTTGATGAATATCACTCCTCTTATATTTTTAAGAGTTGCATCTATGTTGGGGTTCTCATGCTCGAATGCGAAAGTGACTGTAAAGTTTTGTTGCAATGTCACCCAGGTCACAGATCCTTTGCGCAGTTCCTGGTCTATATACCAGTTCGTTGGTATGCCCTCTAGAGTGTGTATGAAATGGTGAGGCCATTCCTATGGGGATGTCATTTTCCACAACGTTCTACACTTCTCCAAGTGTTTCGTTGTTTCTCCTTGTCCATCGTATCTCTACTGCTTATTGTTTTTTTGTTCTGCGTCGAACCTTATGCGCAGTAACCTCTTACATTGGTACCAATATGTGATTGTCTCTTTATGTGCACCCCACCATATTGCAGGTGTGGCCTTGAGTGCTATATCAAGTGTTAATAGTCTCTAATTCTCTAAGATTGCATCTTCATACTGTGCCAAGAATGTTTCCAAATCGTTGATTCCATGGAAACTAGGTGGTTCCCTTATCTTTGTGCCTACCCATCTTATTGTGCAGTCTATTCGTGCACATATTCTCGTGGAAACTTCATGTAGCCTTTGTTTTCAGTTCTCTAAACCAGTGTCTGAGTATGTTGCACATGAAGTAATGCTCCGCCAACTAAGTAACCCACATGGAGTGGGGTTTATGTAATCCTCATCGTGTGCAGTTGTTCCGTACAACTGGTTGATTTCCTCTAGGTCTAAGCAAGTAGGTTCTACAAACATTTACCCTTCTAATGGGTCTAATGGCACGATGACGCTGTATTCCCCTAAATGAAATGTCATATTTCTTGTATTTATATTTATTATGGCCTGGTTGTCAAACGCCCAAGCCAAGCCAAGCAACGCTAGATATGGTGTTGTGACATACACTATTTCAATCACTTCAAAGTCTGCTTTACTGTGCACCCCATCCAGGTCTACTATCACTCCTTTCAGTCTACCAATTGGTAGAACTTTGTGTTGGTTTGCTACTTTCATTTGAATAAGTGAGTATCCTAATGTGGGCTCTCCCATGCATTTCCATTTCTTCTTTGGTAATACATTCACTTCAAGTCCTAGATACAGTATGATATCTCCCATGTTGAAATCTTTGATGTCAGCATTGAGTATGAATTCTCTACTTGTTATTATCCTTGTATGTAGGCGATTGATTGTCTTTTATTATAGTTTTCCTTCAGTCTCTATACTACATATTTCTAATATGTTTTGCAATATTTTAACAGATGATGGATCACTTAATACTTTTACACATGATTGCAAAAATCCTTTGATTGTACTCACTTGTTCCATGGGCTTCCTTTAGTCGGTATGATCCAATAACGGAGGCATCTCGTATTCCGGTGTTGACTTGCTTTGTTGCACGATTGAATTCGACGCCATGTCTTCCTTCTGAAATTCTTGTCTTTCTTCCTTAAATATCTCATTCTCGTTCTACGTGTCAAACCACTCCCTTGGTTCGGTGGTCTTCTTCACCCACTGGTGTTGTCCTAGCTCTTGTCGGACTATTTTGTTTCCTATTTTATCTCCTCCACGAGTAACTATGTTGATGTTTCATCCTTCATCTCTCTCTTTGGCTGAAATTCACTAAACATTATGGTTGCTCTGGTTCCTCTTTTCCTGAATCTTTACTAATAGTGTCAGACATTCTTCTGTATCATGGTCTGATGCACGACAATACATACAAGTTGCTGGTGGAATCGGACATTCTTTTGCATAAGGTCCTGATTGTTGACAACTGTGACATACCACTACTCCTCTACCTCATCCAAAACCTTCTCTCACTTGTCCTCCACCTCTGTAGCCTGCTCGATCTCCTCTCGATGCATTGTAATGAGGCGCCTTATTGTACTGCGCGGTATTGTACTGAGGTTGCGCGGTATTATATGGTTGTTGCGCAGTTTTATATTGTTGCTTTGTAATGTTGTATGGAGTTGGAACTTGATTAAACTGTGGTGTGGCATTCCCAGTCATCATTTCTGCCTGCCTCTATATGCATCTGACGTCCTCTCTCTCATCAACTCCATAGTTCTACAATCTTTGTCGTCGTGGCCCACTGACTTGCAAAAGTTGCAATATGAACTCTTTGGGACTGTATGGTATTTCTACATCATTAGGAAGTGATACAGATTGTGGCCAGTTTCTTACAGAATTCACACCATAGTCCTCATGTTGGTAATGGATTTGGCATTCCTGCTATCATATACTGTGCGAATGTTGGACATTCATTCTTGTGGTGTCCTTCCGTCGTACATGTAGTGCACCAAACAACTTCTTGTTTGTCCTTGCCCTTATTCTAGTTTAACTGAAATGTTAAGTTCTTCAAATCCTCCTTTAGTTCCTCGATGGTTGGGTCCCTCTATTGATACTATTTTTCTTCTAGTTGTAGGGTTGCGTGTAGAGCCTCTACCTATGTCTGAAAATTATTTTGTCGCAATGGGTATTTTAAATGTGGTAAGAGTGAATTGACAAACAGGTGCCTATGCTGCATATCGGTCATGAGATATTTCAACTTTCCCTTCAATCGCTTGAATCTCTGGTCAATCTCCCATACAGATTCTATCGGTTTCTATCTAATTTTGATCATCTCATTCATGTACTGATCCTCTAAACTCGGCTTATGGAACTCATTAATCAGTAACTTCTTAATGTATGTCAGTGTCCTTGTCGTCCTAGGTGCATTGTTTGCATCTAAACTCATGTACCAGTCTAGTGCGTGGCCTCTTAGCGCAATAGATAACTGCACAAGTTTAGTATCTTCATCAGTGATCTGTTTTTCTTCCCAGATCTTTACAAAAATGAACAAGTGTTTCTCAGGGTCTTCTATTTCTTCTCCTTGAAATTCTGGTAACTTGATGGTGGGATCATGTCTTGCCATTCTGAATGGTGAACTACTACCTCTGCGTGGTGTAGATACTTGACTAGTGCTTCCTAAACTAACTCCTCCAGTTGTTGTTACTTGTGTGGATGTAATTCCTGTTGTCTTTCTTCTGAACTTCGGTTGTCTAAATAGTGGTGTTCTCTTTGGTGTATTAGTCACACATGGGTTTATGGGTTCCGCACTGACATTAATATGGATAGGATTTCTACCTTCTCTTCCCATTCTTGGACCTCTCGTATTCCTCTCATAGGTTGTGCGCAGGATTTACTCAATCTTCTCCACATCCCGGAGATCCTCTACCTCTTCCTTGTCACTCGCAAAGCATTCCCTCACAGCTACAGCTCTCTTCTTGGCATTCACCTTGTATTGGTAGGGTACTCCACTACGTTTCTTTCCATTTTTTGCCATGATCCACTTGATCTGGTCATCATCCATCATGATTGGGTCCAAGGGTTCCTCCTTATTTCCTTATCCTTTCCTCCTTCCATTTCTTCTCTTTCTGTCAGTGCTTCCCCCCTTCCCCCATGCACGCAGAGAAGTTTAGTTGTCTGAATCCATTGTCATTACACCTTTGTTATATAACAGTATCTTAATAGAAGTATACAACGATATAATTTACCTTCCTCAGGGTCCACGTAGGAACTCTTGCTCCACCATGCTCTACGACTTCGTTGTATCTACTGCAAACTCTGTTATAAATCCTGCCACAATAATGTCGAGCCAAAAATCGATTGCGTGGGTGAACTTGTTGTTCACCTACTATAACTGCTCAATCTGTACCGGGGTCCACTCTAACTGTTGTATTCGGTTCTTTGCATGGTTATCCTTCAACCTTAGTATCGACTCCTACAATAAATGTGAAAAATCACAGAAAAAGACTTCATGCAAATCAGTAAACACGTATTTCTCAAGATATTTGTGAGGTGTTATTCTAGGTTTAATGTTATCTTTATATGAAAACTCTAGCTCTTTTGTTCTTAGCCAAGTTTTGATCTCTACTTTTGTGGGATTCCACAGTGTCAACATCCCCTTCTAGTAGCTCATTGATTTCTTTTCTACTTTAATATTATTTTTCTCTGCCTCTTCGCATCTACTCAATCCTTTCATGTTCCTACCAATGGAAACAAAACCATTTGTTGGTTATTTCTTCATTTACTTATGCGTCCTATCTGAGTTTAATGACCTAGGGTTCATGTCCGTTCGGGTTTCCAACAAAGCCTCTAAAACTATGGGCCCCTCTGGTAAACCAAAAGGAAACATAGCGCACGAGGTGCACTGCGTCGTCTCACCCGAGATAGTCTTAATGGGTGGCTACAATACTTATGTGTTTGCAGCCTAAGATTGAGTGCGAGAGATGAGAACTGTATACTGAACTCTATTGTAACTAGTAAACACAATGCACTATTATTTACGACTATGAAGGACTTGTAACAACTCATTCATTCAACATAGCAATATTTACTTGAAGAAAATAAAGGAACATACATGCATTCAATCACATAACACAGATGTTACCGTGGTTCACCCCCTCCTGGGATACGTCCACAAAGATCAGGCACTACTACATATGGGCAGATTATTCTATGAAATTTTTTCACGCTTCCACTCGTTTCATCTTTTTTTTTAACAGGGCGGGATTTTCGTCGTTATTGCCATGAAAGTTCGTCGCAATATCCACGAAAATATTATTTTAACCTAGTCAATATTTTCGTCGCAATAGCGACGAACTTTCGTGGAAATAGCGACGAAAATTTTTCCTATCTCATTGGTCGGTGTTAACGACTAGTTGACTATTTGATCTATATATACGTGACTTTAAGAGACTTTGTGACACAATTTCTATAGTTGTGACACTGTTCTTGGCTTTTGTTTGAGCTGTTTATTTTTTCCATCACCCACCAGTTGAAAAAATCCAATTCTCGATCTACATAGCTTAGATTTTGAACTTGCAAGGTTAGTATGTTATTTTTTATTGATGTACTCATTTAACTTGTAAATTTTTGTTCAAATGTCCAAATTTCATGTAGCTTGTTTTTTCCATGATAATATATTATAATATGTGTAGTACCATATTTCATGTCTTTGGTTTTTGGATCTAGTTAGTATATTCTATGGAAAAGGGTATGTGGATTCCATAATATTTACGAGATCTTCCCATAATATTTGCAAATTTCAAATTGAACTCGCATTATTTTCCATAGACAAAGAGATATAATGCATGAGTGTGGAAGATAAAATAGTAAAACAAAGAAGAAAACTGGAATTTCAACTTGTACAAATAAAAATTCGAGGAAGCCTCTAATTTCAATGAAAGAGGCATAAGCTTACCAAATATTTAAGAAGATACTATTTTGAAAGCTTCACCTCACCCAGAGAAATATTAATAACATTTCCATCTTCCGCTTAAATTCTTTTCTATCCTCAACATATTGTAATAAATAATGGGTAGGTTGGCATTAGTGACAAGATAGCCTGTTGATATTACATATAATTATTAATGTACGAGAGATCATCCATTATTTAAGCATGCAAAACAAAACCCAAGACTAAATATTGTGGTTGACGTGATCGGGTTTGTACATTTTTCAAAACAAAGTACGATAATTTCCATTGTTTAAGCATGCAAAACAAAACCCAAGGCTAAACGTTGTGGTTGACGTGATTGGGTGTGTACATATGGACAGTGGATAAAGTGCACTCATCAACTCATTGGGACATGAAACAAAGTCTCAAAATCCAAAGTGTATTCTTACATTTACTACACATAGAATTCTGGTAACATCAATCATTATTTGTACTTTTAATTAATACGTGGTTTTTTGTGGATTTTTTAAAAAACAAATAATTTAATTTTTTAGTTTTGTGGTTAATTGTCACCTCCAACCAGGGGAAATTAGTCACTTCAGAGTTTTTGACCAAGCAAAAAATAGAATTTTGAATATTTAAAAATAAAAAAATATTTTTATTTATATATAAAATTCTCATTAATAAATATTTATTGAAAAACATTATAAAACATTGTTAAATTTTTTGTAAATTTACAAAAGTCAAAATGATTTTGAC
>SNQJ01S0192249.1:0-13228 GCA_010110895.2 Picea sitchensis
GATTAATCCACAATGGGGATTAATCCAATAACAATAATAATAATAATAATGACATGATTAATCCGCAATGGGGATTTAATCCAATAATAATAAGAATGCTCTTCACAGTTACATTATTTCAACAAGAGCCACCACTGCCACCGTTATGGTGAAGACTTGACCAACAAGGGTCATTTGAAGCAACCGGGACACAGGAACCTGTGCTCGAGCTTGCTCCGAGAGGAGATTACTGGAATCTAGAGGAACCTATTGTTTCTGACCTTGGACCGGAAGCTCTTGAGCCAGAAAACCCTCTGATCACTTACTTGTCGACGCCAATCTTGGTACAATTTGTCCCTCTAAGGGTGACACCTTACGAGCGTCAGATAGTTTTACAAGCAGCTATGGAAGCAAATATTGCTACTTCATCTGGGGGTCCTCACACTCCCTCTTCAACTACTACTACAGGGGGTATGTTGCCTCCTAACCCACCTTCGTTGATCCAGATCATAGTGGTCTTGACCCCCTCTACCTTAGGCAGTGGTCTGTTACCGTCATTGGCGGAAACCACTGCTCCATTCAGGTAGAGTGCGACGGGCCCTCCATTTTCATATGGGATTCCCAACTTTGATTCGAACTCCATCCTTTCCTACTCCACCGTACATACTATGGGTCTGGGGGCAGGTATCTCAAACAATCTCGTGCAAGGGTCTACTGGGGGCACCTCAGTCCCTTTCAATGTTATCCCTTATGGTGGGGGTCATATACCTCCTCCATCCCACTCGCTCGGTGGTGCTTTCTAGAAACCCATCAGACCGAGTGCTAACTAAAACTTGTTGGGAGCAGGTATTTTAGGACCTTCGTCTTACACTAGGCCAGTGGGATCCATGTCATTCTCTTTGTTCGGCGCATTTGGTAATAACGCTTTTTCTTCGGTTGTCGTCTCAACTAGGGGAAACCCTATTTTTGAACAACGGAATCCTCTTCAGGGTATTATTCCTACACAAGGGGAATGTACAGGAGTTTTATCCTCACAAGGACTTTGGAATCCTTGGGAGGGATCAGTTCCCTCGCAAGGGATGTCGGTCGGGGGCAACCCCTTCCATGGTCAATGGAACCCCGGGCAAGGCTCAGTACCTATGCCCATCGGATCGGTTGGGGGAAACCTCTTCCAAAATATTTGGAACACAATGCAGGGAGAAATCCTCTCCCAACCCACGTCATCCAATTACAGGAATCAATCGATGATATCCCAACAAATGCAGTTTCCATATGTTTTTCAAGGCCACTGTGTCTACCAGAACCCTAGCCAGCAACCCAATTTTTCCTGGAAACCTGGTGCCAGTCAAACTCTAGGCCCCCTTTTTCCTGTACATAGTACCCAAACCAAACTATAGTTTCTGGAAACATTACACCTGCTATACTTGTCAAGGTTTCTTAATGACCCGATTTGTCATGATCTGTTTTGGCCTCCCATACCGACAAAGTTGTCCTCGGATATTCCAAAATTCGAAGGCAAGTCTGGCGAAGACCCAGGTGATCATGTGACAAATTTCCATATGTGGTGCTCGTCAAACTCGCTACGAGACGACTCCGTACAGTTGTGCCTGTTTCAACGCACTCTTATCGGGGGTGACACAAAATGGTACATTGAGCTCGATCACTCACGGTATTCTTACTTTAGCAACTTGGCGATGGTTTTCCTAAACCATTTCCAACTACCCGTAAGATACGATGTCATCACCAAATTGTTGGCCAACTTTGAGCAGAATAAGGTCGATCATATCTCATATCACATCTGAGAATGGTGGTGTCGGAAGAGATTGATTAAGGTACAAGTCCCACCGAATTTCTTGCTGGAGGGGTTCCGGAAGTCTTTGGTGCCAGTTTTATCCAAGGATGTTGCAACTTCGGGAGTGTTTTCAGAGGAGGAGGCGATAATGAGAGCGCAACAGCTCGAACTAATTTACTCTCAGTCTGGCTTACTCTATGAGATATTTCCATATGCGCCACGGTCCATCCTCGACAAGGCCAAACAAAAGTCTGGACCACATGTCGATGGTATATTTGGTTCAGCACAAGGAAAGTCCATTGAGTTATTGTCAAATCAATTGCAATAATTGTTGACACAATAGATAGCGGCCAGCCAGACCTCCAGTTTGGTTTTTCCCCCTACCCAAACATCAGACGTACAAACTGTGCATTTGACGAACCCGAAGGCCAACCAGCAACCTCAAGAAAAGAAAAGAAAAAATGAAACAAGAAGGGTAAAGGGGATAAGAAGCCTAATAACAATGTTGGCAGGGGCAACATAGAGAAGATAAATTTGAAGCATCCATGTAACCTTTTCACGGAAGACAAACTGACTCACCTGTGCCCTCGACTTGTGGAGGCCCAGAAGTTATTGGTGCAGAAACAACCTATTGTGTTGATGAAACTATTTCCACATGGGAAAAACATGGCTCAAGCCTCATCTTCTTCGAGCGTGGATGGGGGCAGTCAGGGACCCCCCGCGTCTTTTGGTAATACCTCAGCCCTAAATATTTATATGGTAAAAGCTAACTCTCATATAGCGATCAAGACCCAAGATTATGAAACGTCGAAATCTATCGAGAAGGGTAAATAAGCCACAAACCCATCAGTTCCTCTACAGATCGAGAAGACGATGGGAGAAAAAATGACACACATCCCCAAAGGTGCATTCAAGAAAGATTCTCATAATCCGAATGTGAGGGCTGCCCAAAACTACTCTGTGGTGGAAGATTTCGCGCAAACCCCTTACGTGATGTCTGCTTTGGGGGTCCTCTAGAGCTGCCCTTCACAGAGAAAGGCTCTGTTATACGCCTTGGGATCTGTAGAGACTTGTAATCTGGGAGCAATCGTTCTTGATCCAACCAACTTGAAACATTGTCTCCCTTACCACGTTGCGTTTCAAATAGTAGTGTCTTACACCATGAAATATTTCACTTGGAATATATTTTACATGGTGGTTGATGAGGGCACTTCTACTTGTGTGATTTCATCGACGTGTTGGAAGGCCATTGGCCAACCCATTTTGTCTTCGTCGCCTACTTTTATTATTGCTTTCGATGGTCGTTCATTCAGACCACATGGAATCATCCCTTATTTCCCCATGTAGTTAGGAGGGAAGACCATGTGCGTCGAAGTTGAAGTGGTCGATGCGCCTCTCGACTACAACCTTCTATTAGGAAGGATTTGGACCTATGCAATGCATGTAGTGGTTACCACAGTTTTTCAATTCTTATTATTTCCACACGAGGGCCAAATTGTGACCATTGACTAGTTGTCCTTCCCGTCCTGACCCTTCATCGAGGGCATCCATGGTCCCGATGATTGATAACCCTCAGCCAGACACCGTCAACATAGGGGTTGTTTTGTGTCCATCATTGATGGGTACTTTTGATTACCCACCTCCTTCTGGCGATGTCAAGTTTATATCGGCTACCCCCGACCAGCCTAGGGTTGAAATCCTTCAAATGTCGTCGACACGAACGACTTACTTTCAAAATATGTGGACTCTTCCTTCCCCATCGGCCTCGATGGAAGGGATAGGTCATTCTAGCATGGCCATGCCCTTGTCCATGGAAGAATTTGCATATAACATTACCTAGCAAGCTTCCGTCGACCATGATCTGACTCTCGCACAGGATTTAGATCCAGTTCTCGAGCCTATTTGGGCTTAAGGTTCCCTTGCCACTACAAATTCTTTAGACCTGGTCTTGCCCTCAAATGAGAATATTATTGAGGCATTGATTGGTCCAGACAGACCATGGGATGATCTCATTCACAGATCTTATTTCCTCCCGAAGTTAAGAAGAATAGAGGCAGGTGATTTTTTTTTTACTATGACTAGAGATAGGTCTTGTCATGTTAATCCTCTGGCTACGCATGCAGTTTACACCCAGGATAATATGGTGAGTATTGTTGAAACGATCCCTATAGATATCTCCAGAACCCCTAGTGTCGTGGAGAATGTTTTCGTCGAAGCGAACTGCTCCCCTAAAGAGATTCGAATTTATACGGACTTATTTAAGAAATTTCGCGACGTTTTTGCCTGGTCTTACGAGGAAATGGTAGGCATCTATCCAAGAATCGTCTAACATGAGATAACGACTTATCCTAACACCAAGATGGTCCGACAGAAGTTTCATCCGGTGAATCCTCAGAAAGTGACAGCAATAAAGGATGAAGTAGAGAAATTTCTTAAAGTCAGTTTTATCTACCCCGTGCAGTTGACGCAATGGGTGTCAAATCTCGTTCTGGTTAACAAAAAATAGGGTATGAATCGCATGTGCATGAAATTTCATGACTTGAACAAGGCATGTCCGAAAGATAATTTTCCCACCCCATTCATTGATCAGATTGTCAATGAATGTGCAGGTTGTGAGGTCTTTTCATTCATGGATGGTTTTTCGGAATATAACCAGATTCAAATCAAACCCGAAGACCAGCATAAAACATCTTTTATTTTTCCTTGGGGCACATTTTCTTATCGTAAGATGCCTTTTGGCCTAAAGAATGTTGGAGCCACTTTTCAGCGAGCCAAGTATTTTTCTTTCCACGACCTTATACATATAGTTAAGGATTATCTAGATGATCTAGCATCATGCTCTCGCAAGAGATCTGATCATCCCACACACCTCCAACTAATATTCAAACGATGTTGCCACTATCGGATTCACTTGAATCCTAATAAGTGAAGTTTATGCATGATATCGGGTCGTCTCTTAGGATTCATATTTTTGACAACAGGGATCATGGTCGATCCTCTTAAGGTTGAGGCGATAGTTCAGTTGCCTTCCTCGTGGACAATACCCCAGTTTCAGAGCTTACAGAGGAAAGAAAACTTTCTTTGGCATTTTGTCGCAAACTACGTCAAGATAACTAAAGGGTTCATGTGTCTATTGAAAAAGGGAGTCCCTTTCTATTGGGACGAAGCCGCTCAACGCTCTTTTGAAGTGTTTAAATGCACCCTTACATATGCCCCTCTGCTTCGGCCTCTCGATTATAAAAGAGATTTATTATTGTACTTGGATGCTGCAGAGTCGACCATCGACATGGTCTTGGTTCAAGAGGACGATCTGCTCGAAGAGCACGTTATTTTTTACATGAGTCGAGGCCTGGTTGGTCTGGAACTCAACTATTCCCATGTTGAGAAGCTTGTGTTGGCAGCAGTGCATGCTTTCCAATGGTTCTGTCATTATATTATGCTTCGCAAGACCACCTTCATTGTCGTTGTGAATCCCTTTCAATATGTGATGAAACGACGGGTCATTGGCGGAAAGATCAGTAAATGGATTGTAATCCTCCAGGAATTTGACTTGGATTTTGTTTCTGTGAAATCCAAAAATTCGTTGGTCTTTGCGGAACTTATTTCGGAACTTACGATCAAATCAAGTGATGTTACACCTGAAGAATCGCCTACTAAAGGTGATATTCGTCTGATCGCATATTTGGACCCTTGTTATGTTGATATACTAGTCTATCTCCAGACTTTGAAGTTCTCTATTTCTTATTCCCGCGATGAGCATTGGCGAATTCACCATCAGGCACGAAACTATCTCATACTCGATGACACTTTGTATTGTCGAGGTGTAGATTTCATTCTTCGTTGGTACCTTATACACGAGGAAACAGAACTTGTGCTTAACGACTTCCACACTAGAGCATGTGGTGGTCATTTTTTTGGGTTGGCAACAACCCAAATGATTCTACGAGTTGGTTACTTTTGGCCTACGTTAATCAAGGATTGCGTTGAGTCGATCAAGAAGTGCCACCCGTGTCAGATCTTCTCTCAGAAGATGAGGTCACATCATGCTCCCATGTTTCCTGTCATCACTGTTGGTCCCTTCACTAAGTGGGGGATTTATTTTACTACATGTCACCCGGCTTCAGCCAGGGGGCATAATTATATCATTGTAGCGGTAGACTACTTCACAAAGTGGGTCGAGGTTATGCCAACGTTTAATAATGATGGTGAAACAGTGTCTCTCTTCATTTTTAACAATATAGTAGCAAGGTTTGGCATCCCGAAGGAGATTGTCACTGACCATGGCAGTCACTTCCAGAACAAAATGATGTTTGAGTTAACATCAAATCTTGGGTTAAGGCAAGAACATTCATCGCCCTACTACTCACACGTGAATGGTCAGGTGGAAGTTGTGAATAAGTCCCTCAAGACTATTCTTCAATGAACGATCAATTCTGCCAAGTCAAATTATCATTTGATGTTGTACTCGACATTATGGGCCTACCGAATGTCTGTAAAGACTGCCACTGGATTCTCACCTTTTCAACTCGTATACGGGCTAGAAGCAGTCTTTCTTATTGAGTGCCATATCTCGTCTTTAAAGTTCGCAGTAGAGTTACTGCCAGACACTTCACCGCTTGAGGAATGCCTATTATATCTCGAGCGGCTCGATGAGCAATGTCATGATGCAACCTCCAATGAGGCTCACAAGCAATAAGTTAAGTGTCAATATGATTGGTCTATTCATCCTCAAATTTTCTCCAAAGGTGATCTTGTCATGGTCTATGATCAAGACAAGGATCCCCTGGGGGTAGGAAAGTTCAAACCCATGTGGTTCGTACCTTTCATCGTGAAAGAGGTCTTAAATATGGGCGCTTATCGTCTGGTTGAATTTAAGGGAAATTCCTTGGCAGAGCCTAGAAATGGGCTCTACCTCAAGAAGTATTACTCTTAGGTTGGTCGCCTGGGTGACTTCTTGTACATATGTATAGTTCTTATGATGTTTTTGTCTTTTTTGTTTTATGGACGTGTCGTTATTTATGTCATATTTTAACTGTGGTAGATGTCAAGTGAGTCGGAGGTTTTCTTTGGGTGTGCAGATGGTGCTAGCCAACACACTCGGAGGCATTCTTCTGCAACTTGGCTAATTTTCTTGCCTCAAGGCTAGTTTCTATCTTTCGTAGGTATCTGTCTAGGTGACGCCAAAAACAATGTCATCGATTACAGCGCGGTGATAGAGTTGCTTCATGATTCTATGTCGATGGTATCTCTCACCTCTGGGTCTACTTAGATGCTCAGCTGGTTGTGTCCAAGTTAAATGGAGTTTACAGTGTTTATCATCCTACTTTACACCGACGTTTCCTTAGGGTATGTCTCTTAGAACGTTACTTTGATTACATTATGTATATCCATGTTCCTAGGAGATTAAATCAAATGATAGATACTCTATCTAATCAAGTATTAGATTGTCATGTTGCACGCACACACATGTACATACATTTGTAAAAAATGTGATCCATAAGACAATGAAATATGTAAATATATATGTGTGTGTGTGTGTGTGTGTGTGTGTGTGTGTGTGTGTGTCAAACAGTGTCAGAGTACATAGGTGGGCGCGAATGCCTCAAAAATAATATCCGGTATACATCACGGGACTTCTTCCCTCAAAAATATACAAAACATTCCCTTGGAACATAATAATTCCAGCCTATCTAAGCTCGGGGCTTGTTGGACTTGCTGTAGTGAACAACAACATTAGCCAAATACCGGAAAAGTTGGACCCAAGTCTGTGGCACCCCAACTACATGAGGCTTCATAGAAGGCGGGAGATCCTCTATCTCGGCCATAGGTACTATGCGAGTGAGTGTGGTGAGGTTCCACTCCACCCATCTCAAAACTCCCTCAACCTCTCCAGTTGGAGGTCCCCCTGCGGCTATTGGTCCATCAGTTGTTGTTGGTTCTGCCTTTGGTCGAAGATGTCGTCGAGTCCTCATGAAGTCTGTCGGGCACACCGGTCCCACATCTGTACATAACAGATACATAGATGTCAGTACTCTGATGCATATAAAAATGATATATATATAAATTATATATATGTGTGTGTGAGTACATCTGTAGAATTTGATTCCAGCATAGGGGTAGTCCTCTATGGCTGGAATATGTCGTACCCACCAGCCGAAGAATTTTTCATCGAAGGCCTCTATGGTCCTTCCTCCCCCCTATCGTGGCAGCAGTGCTACCCATCTAAATACCGCTAGGAAGGAGGCCACATGCCCCCATACTGTCTCTCTGGAACTCATACTGGGCACCCTCTTGAAGAAGAACGAGCATAGAATGGTGTCAAACCTAAAGTTCTTGTTGCTACACTCTCGGCACTCTGTCAGCTACCTCTTCATGCAAGTGAGCATGGTCATGCTCCAATCATAAATACGTGCATCCAGGAACTAAATTTCACAATGCATGTGCACCCAGGAAGCCTGGTGTAGGGTTGTGGATCCAGTGATCCACCCAATAAGAAATAGGATCACCTTCATTGACAAGTTGGTGATATTGTTGATGGGAACTTGAGAACCTAATTTCTCAGTGTCTGTATTGTTGAAGGGCTCAGGGGGAAAACTGCGCAGATTGATTGGTTCCCATCTCTTAGAGAGGCCAATCAAGAAGCATATGCCCTCAGTCATTGGAGTCAACAACTACCCCTCTATCATAAAAGCCTCTACGTCTGGATGCCAGTAATCCACGAGGGTGTTTAGCAACTTGGGTTGTGCCCTCATGAACAGACACAGGAAGGGCTTCCAAAGCCCACATTGTTTCAATGTGGCAATGGCAGCAGGGTCCTCATCGGACAAGATATCTATATCCTCATGTTCCATCTCCCTCTAGTGGACATACATATTGTTCCATGACAGTTCAAAGGGGAGTTAGCTCTTGCATCTTTATTTTTTTCATGCTTTTGAGGGTGTACGCAGGTTGTTTTAAACATAGTCATGTATGTACGCGGGCAGACTATTTTCTGCTTGAGTACATATGTGAGATTTCCTTGGAAAGACCGATTACATACGTGGGATGTCCTTGGACAGCCCGCGTACACGTAGGGCCGCCCTTTTTTAGGAGGGTGCACCCCCCAAAAAATAAAAATAAAAATGCATAAAAGAAGAATGGAAATGTAGGAGGGATGAGTTTGTACCTAGGTGGTCCGAGCGGAAGTTTGTTTCATCCTCTGAAGCTCCCAGAATCAACTTATTTAGCAAAGGGGTCTTTTTACCTTCTGGTTAATTTTCAAATTGCAATGGTGAAAATGAGTTGTCAGCTTCTATTTATAGACTTTTTTGGCCCTTTTCCCACTTTTTTAACCCCTTTTGTCATCTTTTCTAGCTTGGAAATCATTTATTTTCATTCTTGAGTTTCTTATTGGATGTTTTGATACACTTTGTCTTTTGGTTTGGTAACTTTTGGGGAGATGGGTCACTTTTAAAGGTCCTTTGGTAAAAGTCATTTTTTCCAACTTTTTGCATATAGGTTAGGATTCCACCTCCACCTTCTGCATCTTGTTATCTTTTCCTCTTTGCCATAGGATCGATCCCACCGAAGTGTGACACAGAACCGTCATTTTTTCTTTAGAAGTGTCATGATTAGGTGGTAGAGCCTACCTTTACATGGATTCCCTAGATATATCCTTGTTGCATTTTGGCATCCATGTTGTCTATAAATGACTTAAGGCTCGAGAGTCCTTGTTAGTCCTTTCATGATTATGAGTTTGAGCCTCATTCGTCTAATGCATCATCACTCTTGGCCTCACCCTCGGGACTCCCAAAAATGAGCACGCTTTGTTGTATTTCAAGCTCGCTTTGAAACCGAAAGCAACATCCGACGAGACTACATTTACGGTTTTCAATCTTGTTTGGATTAACTGAGAAAAGTGACCTTCTGGAGTCTTCTTTAAGCCGGTTTCAAACTCTCTAAATATGAAAATATTGTCGAGCAATCTTGTTGACCTTCATGCTCGCCAAACTAAAACTTGAAGGCATGTCTGTCTGGTGGTAGTTTACCCCTTTTTCAGTCCAGATGGTCAATTTTAAGAACAAAGGTATACTCTAGTAACTTCGGTTCACTAGAAGAATATTATCATGTATAATTTTAACCCTTTTTCGGGCCTGAGGGACTAAATTTACGAAAAAGGAGCATTCTCCTTGGTTTTGGTTTATCACCTTTTTCAAGCCTTGGAGATTACTTACGAAAAAGGAACCCCCACAGAGTCCGTAGTTAAGCTCTTTTCAGACTCCCTAAAATTGAAAAGATCGTCGAGTGACCTTGTTCCTTCACACTCATTAAATTGGTACAGAATAACATCTATTGGCATGAGTTTGCCCCTTTTTCCATCCTATGGATTATGGAGGAAAAAGGTACACCTCGGGAGACTCTTCTCGTTGGGAGAGTTCTCCTTAGTAACTTTTATACTTTTTCAAGCTAAGGAGACTAAATCCAGAAAAAGGCAGTGAATCCATAGTTAAGTTCTTTTCAGACTCCTTAAAATTGAAAAGATTATCGAGTGATCTTGTATTTGTCACACTCATTAAAATGGTTTTGAATACATGTCTTTTCGGTGCTAGTTTACCCCTTTTTCAAACCGACTAGATTATTTCTGAAAAAGGTACCCCTTGGAGTCTTCTTTTACATTTTTCCAGACTCTCAAAACGTGAAAAAAATACTGAGCTTACCTTCTTTGGGCTCGTTAAAATTACATTGAAGGGGGTTTCATTGTGTCTTGTTAATCGTATTTTCATCTATGCATATTTGGCCTAATGTCGGCTCCATGTTGCTCTCAACTGAACCTTTGAAGCATGCCTTATATGCAAGCCTTGTAGCACTTTTCCTCTATGACCTGACACCTTGACCCATGGAGGAATTTTCCTTGAGTGTCCTTTCCTGCACATGTCTCCTTTCTCTGATCATTAGTGTGTTCCTTGCACCTGGAACTAGTATGCTTGCTTGCGACGCTCGTTCCTCCTTTGTAACGTAGCATTCTTTTATTCTTTTTCAAAGATCTTTAAAAAATTGAAAAAGACAAAAAAATCAAAAAAACCCAAAAGGAGGGGACGGGAAATATAAATTATTTTTTGGCAGCACAATGAGTCACCCTTGGAAAAATCACATCCTTATGTTTTTCTATAAAGCATTGGGATATAATATGACCTTAGGAAGATGTTATCGCTACATAGAGTTGTGTCCTCCTCCATTTAGTTACTCTTCCAAACACATGGAGAGTTTGTGTTGCCTCCTGCATCGTGAACTTATGGCAATGTCATGATTCCTGAGTCTCATCATATTTCATTATTTGGTCCAAGGGAAGTTTCACCCAACCCGAGTTGGCCTTTCTGCAATTTGTCTCTTGACCTCATGACCTGGCCATCCCAAAAGTCCAAATCAATTATTTGCTCAAAATCAATGAAGTTCTCTGTCTGATCATTGAGATCCTCTTGTCTTTCCTCGATGATTCGTTGAAGACCTATGGGTAGTGAATTCATACACTCACATTGTAATCCTACCCGAGTTTTGAATATCTTGAATTTGTTGCTCGAGCTATGAACACCTCATCTCCAGCCATCGGGCAGTATTGGCTTCTTGAAGATGGATAATATACTTGTATATATTTGAATTTGAGATGTATATATGTTTTGTATTGCTCACGGCTACACTTTATATAGTTATATGACATGGATCTTCAGTGTATTTCATTGGCAGCCGTGATTTATTTCATCCTGAGCATGGGTATGCCCGCCTCGGAGAGACAATTGTTATTTTTGCAGATGGAACCTCCCAAACTCTTGTCCTGGGCTCACTCATTTCATACATTGGAGAAGATTTTTTAATGTATTTCGGCCATCATATKCTCTTCTGACCTCACACATTAGAGGGCATCTGTTATAACCCTAAATTTCTCTACACATGCATACCTGACCTTTGGCCCTCTTACTTGCATTTTTTGTTAAGCCATCACTGAGTTGCTCTTCTAAAAAACCCATTTTTTGAAGATGTACACGCCCTGCACCAATACCTCCCACGTACATATGATTGATGCACCACTATATCCCATGTACGTATGCATGTTACACCACTATAGCCCATGTATACTTGCAAAAGTTGCAAAAAATAAAAAATTGCAAGGAATTCACTGAGATTATGGGCTATTGGGTAGTTTCCCAACTAATCCACTGCCTATAGCTCGTCACCCAACCAAATAACCATCTTTTTGTCATATAAAAGGAGGTGTTGGGGTCTCATTCCACATCTAGACATAATAATAGTGAAATTTTTCTCGTTTCACATCCCCTCCTTGCCCAAGTAATTGTAGCCCTTTTGTGAGAATTGCCTTAGCATTCCCCAATTAGCCCTTCTTCCTCCATCAGAACCCATTCACTTCCCAAGAAGAGATCAGAAGGTTGAGAGGAGAAACCATACAGAGGTTCACTTGGAGCTTGGTGAATAGAAGCTCGGACCAGGTTCATGGAGCAGTAGTCGGCTTTGGTTGTAAAGGTATAATCATTGATTTTTTAATAAAAGAAGTACTTTTCCTATCCCAAATCATGGTGTATTGAATGCTTTTAATGGTTTATTTTTTGACATTCTAACATCTAACCATAATTTGTATATGAATTGCATGCTTGTAGTTTTTTTTTTGTCTATCTTTGAATGCAGACCAGCCTTGGGAGGAGGCATGCAGTCGACGAAGCTTTCAAGCATGAGGGGATCATCATCAGACGTGAAGTAGAGGTATAGTTACCCGATCCCTCTCATATTTGTTTTTCTTGTATGATTTTTGGGTATGTTTGGGGTAGTTAGAGAAGTAGTTGACTTTTAGACGGTTAATTGATCTACCTACATTCTGAACCCTAGTGTAGTCATAGGGGGGGTTTTCCCGCTAGCAATAAGGGACCCTGGACATGTATTCTATATCCTCCTGTGTCTTGGGACACATTTCCTTAGTTAATTTGAAATGGCTGGCCAAAGGTGTACTAATTGGTTTTGTATTCTGCATTCTAAACCTCTCCAACACCTTCTCTATGTACTCACCCTGAGACAATGTCAATTTGCAATTTTTCCTATCTCTTGTTATTCTCATACCAAGGATTTTCTTTTCAGCACCCAAATCCTTCATCGCATATGAATTAGCTAATTTCTTCTTGAGCACATTTACATCATGCATATTAGACCCTACAACAAGCATGTCATCTACATACAATAGCAAGCTAATATAGCTTCCATTTTCTATCATTTTAAAATAAACAAAGTGATCAGAATGGCATCTACTATAACCTTGTTTTGTCATAAACCTATAAAACTTCAAATACCATTGCCTTGGAGCTTGCTTTAGGCCATACAATCTCCTCTTCAACCTACATACCAAATTGTCTTTCCCTTTGACCTCATACCCCTGTGGTTGTTGCATATTAATCTCTTCCCCCAAATCCCCATGGAGAA
>SNQJ01S0192252.1:0-17892 GCA_010110895.2 Picea sitchensis
TATAATTATTGATTATTAAATATCATATATAATAAGTAAATGATAATAATAAATAGTTATTGATTATTCAAGGGACACATCCTTTCATGGATGGTCACCATATGTTCCCTATATATGGAACACTCATCATTTTAATAATATATTGATTATATCTCATATGAAGAAAAACAACATGGTATCATAGGGAGACTGGGCTTGATTCCTTCACAGGAGGGCCCAGGAAAAAGAGAGTAGAGTAAAATTTTGGGAGTGTTAAATTTATGGAGTTGTTACAATCTCTATGTACAACATATTTACTTTTTAATCCTATCTAAATTATAGAAAGAATTCCATAAATTATGGTGGGCAATAATTTCTAGTAAAAATGTCTAATTACCTAACTATGAGGAATGTACTACATATTTACTTCTACCTATATTTATGCAAAGAATCACATGAATTATGAAGGAACAATTTAACAAATTCAAATACTATGTGGATGGATTATAAACAAATTAATATTTGGTTAGTTACAGAGGTATTCTCCAACTATTTATAAGAAAGAAAATTTAATTTAATTTTAAATTTATTTTTTCAAAGAGATGTGTCTTTTTTGGATCAATTACTAAAGTAATATCATATATCATTGAAATTAATTACAACTTGTGGAAAATTGTATTGGTTTAATTTAACACTAGAAAATCAACATGGTTAGCCTTATGACATAGAGTGCATGATGGATGTGTGTTGGTAGTCGTATGACATAGAGTATATACTGGATGTGTGTTAGTATTTGTATGACATCGAGTATATGATGGATGTGTGTTGGTCATAGTAGAAGACACATTATTTGGAGGGTCACTGTATATAGTTGTGCACAAGATAAATTGATCTCCTCTAGGAGATGCTTTTTGTTGTTCTTGTTTCTTGTTCCAAGAATGTCACATGTAATATCTCTGAGAAGGAGCTATAATGACGGTCGCAGGAAGAAGACACGAAAGGAAAGACCTTCCAACATGCTATCAAGGAGAGACATTTCAAGACATGATGCTCAGAGACAAGAAGTCTCTAGGGGCTATGTGCCTCCTAGGATAAGACCATGCCAGATAACAGAGATAGTTCCAATTATCATGGATACAATGATTCAAGACCGATTGTAGCAAAACTATCATAGATCCAATAGAGGAGGAAAAAATATTATGAGACTCAGAGGGAGAAGGTGTAGCAGTCCCAGTACATGAGTCGAGCCATGAGATGTTGAGGAAGAAGGCATCACAATAGTTCCTGTGTATGTAGAGGCATTCCTAGAGAGGGAGGCAGTACTACATCCAAAGGAAGCAGAGATTGAGTTACCTCCAGAGAAGGAGGAAGAGCTACCCTCAGTGTCAGAGGGAGCAGAGGCAAAGGAGGAGTCACCTCCAGCTCCAGAGGGAGTGTTGATGTTTTTCATATTCCTGAGACATTGGTTTCATGAGGGAACCTCGATATATAAAGTATGGTCCAAGATGACTTAGCATGATCAACATTTACCTATGTTTCTCTGGGAAAAGGATTCCATGACTGCAATGTATGTTTAGAACATAAGTCCTCATAAGAATTTGAGGAACATGATGCCCTAGGAGGTCTTCACCGAAGTGAAGCCTGATGTTGGATAGTTCAATATGTTTGAGTGTCCAGTATACATTCATGTACCCAAGGAGAAAAGGATCAAGCTATACCCTTCCGGAAGAAAGGGTACATTTGTGGGGTATAATGAGTCTTCGAAGGCATACAAGATACCCTGGTCAGAGACAGATTGAGGTGAGAAAAGATGTTACCTTTGAGGAGGAGGTATCCTTTAAGAGATCTAGAGGATCTCACATGGAGATTGATCCAATTGATTCCGTTGATCCTTAGCTCTGGTTGATGTTCCCAAAGATATTGCAGTATGTCGGAAGAGACCTACATGGGCTCATCATAATATGCAGGAGGAAGAAGGATATGCAGCTCCTCATGGAACCCTCTAAGTGATAAAGATACATCAAAGATATTCATTCTATGTTGCATCTATGAGCCACATCATTCATTTTGAGCCTTCCTGTTACGAGGAGGAAACTAGTCATCCGGTATGGAGATATTTCATGGAGGACTATCAATCCATCATGAAGAATGATTTGTGGGATATTATTCTGAGACCTGAGGGGAAGCCTATAGTGAATTCCAAATGGATATAAAAAATCAAACACATAGTTGACAGGAGCATCGAGAGGCAAAAAACGAGATTTGTTGGTAGAGGATTCTCAGGTGGAGGGAATAGATTATGATGAGACATGTTCTCATGTTGCTCGATACACTTCTATCCGGATTATTATTTACCCTACAACATCCATGGGTTAGAGAGTACAGCATATGGATGTAAATACAACCTTTCTCAATGGATATATTGAGGAAGAAGTATACATCGAGCATCTAGATGGTTTTGTGATACATGAGAAGGAGTTTCATGTGTGCAGGTTGAAGATGGCCTTGTATGGACTCAAGCAACCACCTCAATATTGGTATGCAATGATTAATGGACACCTGATTATTTTTGGGCTTCAACAAAAGTGTTGTCGATCCTAGCCTGTACTATAATACTTTTAATGGTGAGTCCCTGATTTTGGTCCTCTACATTGATGATTTATTCCTCACCAGTATAGAGAACCTTATTGTTGAATGCAAGTATGCGTTGGCCTCTAAGTTTGAGATGAAGTACCTTGGTATGATGCACTACTTCTTGGGATTAGAGGTGTGGTAGAGAACATATGATATCTTCCCGAGTCAGGGGAAGTACACAATTGAGATATTGAAGAAGTTTGGGATGTTGAACTTGAAGCCTGTGGCTACACCAATGGTGAAGAATCTGAAGAAACTAAGTGTGTCTTTTTTTTATTTTGATAAAATTGATCTAAATCTGTACAGACAACTAATTGAATCATTTATGTATCTGGTTAACACTAGACCAAATATTTTCTATGTAATGAGTGCACTTAGCTAGTTTATGAGTCAACTGAGATAGAGACACTAGATTGTTGTGAAGCATGTGTTGAGATACCTGTGAGGCACAATTGGACATGGTTTAAGATATACTTCCGGTATTGATATGATATGGAAAGAATATATTGACTCTGATTGGGAATGGAGCGCATTGGATAGAAAGAGCACCTTCGGGTGTTGCTTCACTTTGGGATCTTCCATGGTTTCTTGGTGTAGCAGGAAATAGACTTATGTGGATTTGATCACATCAGAAGAAGAGTACATTGCATTAAGTATGTTATTCTATGAAGTAGTGTGGCTTCACAAGATCCTTGCAGATTTATCTGAACATGTGCTGGATTCCACCATTATTCATTATGGTAACCAAAGTTGTGTGAAGATCTCAGAGAATCTAGTGTTTCATGACAAATCAAACCACATTGAGATCAAGTACCATTACATCTGAGACATGGTGCAGAGGAAGGAAGTAATGGTGATGTACCTTCCTGCAGATGAGAAGGTTGTTGATGTTCTTACCAAACTAGGACAAAGTTCAAGTACTTCCATGAAATACTTGGTGTGGAAGAGAATTCCTCCTTCACTGAGAGGGAGTGTTGATGTTTTCATCTTCCTGATACATTCTCTAGATCGTACTCCTCTGTGACTGAGTTGAGTTGATCTGTGATGACACTTATCCGAGAACGGATAAGTGGGACACTTTTCCGAGAAGGGATAAGTGTGTTTGGGCTTATATACCAACCTCCCTTGTGGAGAGAACATGAGGACACATCCCACGTGGAGAGCCCATGAGGAAATTTCAAGGGAGTTGACCCTTGATGCCACACGCTATGGGAGTTGAAACTAGTGTTTCTAGAGGGTGTATCCTCTAGAATTCCACATGGGAGTGCCATGTGTGACAAACATTCTCCATATCGTACTCCTCTGTGAATTGAGTTGAGTTGATATGTGAGGACACTTATTTGAGAAGAGATAAGTGGGACACTTATTCAAGAAGGGATAAGTGCATTTGGGCTTATATACCAACATCCCATGTGGAGAGCACATGAGGACATGTCAAGGGAGTTGACCCTTGACGTCACACACTATGGGAGTTGACCCTAATGTTTCTAGAGGGTGTAGCCTCTAGAAGTCCGCATGGGAGTGCCATGTGTGAAAAACCTTTTGCTACTATGGTGGTTGTGTACTAATGGCAAAGACTGTGGGTCTCTGGACAGTAGTTGTGTACTAATATGGAAAGATACCTCCCTAGCTAAGAGGGAGTGTTGATGTTTCAGCATCAGGCATAACTTCTCCTAGATTGGGTTGCATACCAAGGGAGATAGGATACATTTATAATAAAGGTGTACTTGTGGTAAATGGGCCCATACGTAGTCCTTCCTTGATCATGACAAGGAATAATATGGACTCGAGTTGCTTGAAGTGATTTCCATGTGTTAGTTAGCATCATGCTAACATTCACTCATAGGTGTGTACTTGTGGTGAAAGATCTTGGTGTGGTATTTATCCTATTCATGGTGATTTGACAAGGAATGATAAAGACTCAAGATGTTATATGCTATTACATGCGAACCTAGAGTGAGCCTCATCTCAAAGAGAGTCAATTGGCTCAAAAGGGAGAGTCGTAAAAGGATTTTCTCCTCAACTCAGGTGGGAGAGAGACGTCTCCCAAGACTGGCATACAAGTGTCATGAGTCTAGGGTGAAGTTTGTATACTTCATAGACAATCCTAGCATGATGCAGAATGTATCCCTCATTGAGAGGGAGTGTTAATGTTTGGAAAATATCGGGAAGGCATTCTCTTATAATAATAATTAATAAAATAATTATTGATTATTTAATATCATATATAATAAGTAAATGATAATAATAAATAGTTATTGATTATTCAAGGGACACGTCCTTTCATGGATGGTCACCATATGTTCCCTATATATGGAACACTCATCATTGTAATAATATATCGATTATATATCATATGAAGAAAAACAACAATATCTACAAATAAACACAAGGATAAGTTGTTGGAACTTGATCCAATGTCAAATTCTGAGTAAGCCTATTGTCATTACAAAAAAAATTGTTATTTTTGTCAATATGGCTTGCTTGGTTAGTAGGGTGTTGTTATTTCCCTCACCAGGATTTGATTCCCCCAAGTGACATGGTCACCCCTTATGGTCTAGTGTGCCTCTACAGGGGAAATTTCTTGTGGATGGAACCAAGTGTATGCATGTTCTGGATGATTTTAGTGGAAAACATACCCCAGTTGTGGATACTAAACCAAAGGGATTCTATTTCGTAGCTAGTGAGACACATATACCACATTATTATATGTAAAATAAAAGAGTTTCCATTTACCGGTTTTGATTTGTGGTTTTGACTATATGATGAGTCTACAACCTCCCTTGATATAATAATTCATGTCCTAGAATAATTCTTATGAATATGTTTGTTGACACATGCCTTTTAACTACTGGTTAGACTTGTTGTAGCTTGATTATCTGCTAACATGGTTCTCCTATTAATTTCAATTTCAGAAGGGATCACCATTATGTATGCATCAATTTCTTAGATTTTATCATAATAGAATATGGTTGCACCTACTTCATCTATTGTTATTTGAAGTTTGAATAGATTCAATATTGTTTGATAGATGGCTAAACCTATTGGTTGTTGAAAAATAATCAACAAGAGAAAAAACAGACTATTCAATTTGTCTTCCCGAGTGCACCCCTTGGGCCTTCATACTTCATCCTCAAACAACCACAATGTCCCCATAAACAATATTTTATTCTATGAAATAAACTATGTCATGTGTATGATTTATGGAGATGAAAACCTTGAAACAAACTCAGGATTATAGACACATGTAAATGATCTTGAATTTCATTGGAAACAACCATAAAATGGCCCTTATTTGAGACCAAAAAGTTGTTGCTCATTGAATCATAGTAGAACTATGACTACTATGGGAACACTACAAACCTGTAAGGTGAAGAGGTACTGAGAAAATAAGATTATTTTATATGATATTTCAATACTAAACATTAGAAGTTTGGTTGCAATGTTGGGTATGTGTTATATTCTTTGCATGACTAGTTCTAATGTCTTTTATGTTACATCGGGCGCACAGCGCCCTCGAGAATTTTTTTTTCCTTCAGAAACGTGTCACATTTTTGCCTCATTTTTCATGTCGCCTTGATTTTCATGTCCATTATTGGGTAGTTTTTCAGCACATCATTTTTTCTGATGGTTTTCTATTTTCGATTAAGGAATTAGGGTTGTTTACTAATCGAGGTCATCGGGTTATGGTTTTCATGTCATTGTCTCCTATATGTATATTTTACTCTAAATAATGTATCACTATGAATGAATATAGCATATGTTGGTTTTCTCGGTCTAGGTTTCCAGGGGAAAAATCTTTGTGTAATGTGTGTATTTTCCATTGTATCTTTTTTGTTCTTTTTATTGAAAATCTATTTGCAGTAAAATGTTGTACAAGGTTAAAATCTACATTTGGTATCAGATATTTTTTGGCTTCAGGGGGGTGCCTTTGTGGTCAATGGTTTGGCTTAGGACTCTGACAATCCTTGTTACAATGGGAGATTTGTGGTATTGAATTTTCAGGTGAAAAGAAATGGTGAGTAGTTCGGAAATGGAGATCGAGAAGTTTAATGGGAAAATATTTGAGTTGTGGAATATCAAGATGGAAGATATGTTGGTGGACAGAGATCATTGGATCGCAGTGGATCCATGTACTACACCTACATGAACTTCAAAAGATGACTGGAAAAATTTGGATCAGAAGGCGAAGAGCACAATCCAACTACGTCTCTCAAATTCAGTATTACTGAATGTGTCAGAGGAAGCTACTACGAAATATTTATGGGATAATTTGGGGAAGTTGTATCGGTCTAATTTCCTAGTAAATAAACTTTTCCTGAGAACTAACTTGCATAACCTGAGGATGAGAGATGTTGACTCGATGGCAGAGCATTTGAATGTCTTCAATACTATGGTAAGTCAATTAGTATCTGTTGAGATTAAAATGTCAGATGAAGATAAGTGTATCAGTTTACTATGCTATGTACATGACTTGTGGGATAGTCTCAATGTGGCCATATGTAGTAATACAACTTCCTTGAATTTTGATGAAGTGGTCTCATCCTTGTTGTCGAAGGAGATGAGACAAAAGAACATGGAAGGACAGAGAACAGATGCATTATTTGCAAGAGGACACTCCCATGAAAGAAATAGATCTAAGTCCTCAAGTGGGAGATCTAATTCTAAAGGTAGATATAAATCTCTTGTAAAGTTTGTAAAGGTATCTGGGAGATGTGGAAAATAATGGCACTACAAGAATAAGTGTAGATCCAAAATTGAGAAAAATAAGGGATCTGACGAAGCTCCTTCTAAAAAAAAAATACCTCCAAGGAAGAAAGAGGGGATGTGTACTTGGCTTCTTCAAGAAAACATGTAGATCATGAGCACATGCATATCATGAGGCATGGTTGGTTGACTCGGGTGCATCCTTTCATATGAATCCCCACAGGGATTGGTTATGTGAATATGAAAGGTATGATGGAGGTAATGTTGTCCTAGGTGATGACTCGAAAACCAGAATCATAGGACGAGGAAAAGTCAATTTGAGGCTCATATATGGAAGGATTAGAACACTACCTCATGTTCTTCACATCCCAGGTTTGGACAAAAATTTGATTTCTATAAGAAAAATGGACGATGCTGAGGTAAAAACAATATTTGAAAAGGAAACCTGCAAAATGGTTCGAGGAGCAATCATGTTGTTGAAGGGAGTTCGGTTTGGAACTCTCTAAAATATGCAAGGAAGCACTATTAGTGATGGTTGTAATATATCCAGTGTTCCTGATATTGGATTTGAAGAAGAAATAAATCATACAGTCTCTGGAGAAAAGGTTATGTTGTGGCATAAACTACTGGGGCATATCGAAGAGAAGGGTATTCGACTACTACACGATAAAGGTATGGTTGAAGTTATGTATAAATTTTCTATATATTTTGATTTTTATGAACATTGTGTATATGGAAAGTAGAATCATGTAAGATTCCCCTCTGGTGCAATGAGGGGAGAAGGAATTTTACAACTAGTTCATAGTGACGTGTTTGGACCGATGTTGGTTCCATCATTGGTAAAATATGTGTACTATGCCTCATTTATAGATGACTTCTCAGGGAATACTTGGATATATTTCCTCAGAAAGAAATATGAAGTCTTTGAAAGGTTTAAACAATTTAAGGTTCTTGTTGAGAATCAAACAGATAAAAGAATTAAGGTGCTCAGGACAGATAATGGCGAACAGTCTTGTGGGAATGATTTTGAATAATTTTGTAAGAAGTGCGATATAGAAAGGGATAAGATTACTCCATATACACCTCAATAGAATGGAGCTACAGAAAGGATGAACATGAGGCTGATGGAAAAAGCAAGGTGCATTCTCAGTGGTGTCGGTTTAGGGAAAGAATTCTAGGAAGAGGCAATGGGTATTGCATGCTACTTGGTCAACGGATCACCCTCATCAGTGTTGGATGACAAGACTCCACAAGAGGTATGGACTGGTAAGAAACATTCTCTCACACATCTCAAGGTATTTGTTTGTGAGGCCTATGTTTATGTTCCAAAGGATAACAAGAGTAAGCTAGATAAGAAGGCTGAAAAAATATCTTTATTGGGTATAAAGATGGTCTCAAAGGTTATAAGCTTTGGAACCCAAAAACTAAAATTGTTGTGTATAGCCTATATGTGGTATTTAGAGAAATGAAAGATGTTGTTAAAAAGGAATTCCTACCAAGGAAGAACCAGAGAAAATAGAGTTTGATTTAAAAGATGAAGAATCAAACTCTACAAAAGAACAGGAATCAGAAGAGAAAGATCCAAAAATTCCAATATTGAGGAAATCAGTTCGAGAAGGAAGGCTACCAGAAAGGTATATTCCATCTGATTTTCATTCAAATTTCACTTTGTCTATTACTGATGATGATCCTATAACTATCAGGGAGGCAATGGATTCATAGGATGGAAATCTTTGGAAAAAGGCCATGGATGAAGAAATGGCATCCTTGGATAAGAGTGAGTCTTGGGATCTAGTGGCGTTTCTGACTGGAAGAAATCCCATTAGAAACAAATGGGTATTTAAAACGAAGGTGAATGCAGAAGGAAAAGTGGATAAATACAAAGCTCAATTAGTATCAAAGGGCTATTCCCAGGTTGAAGAATTTATTTTGGTGAGATTTTTTCTCCTGTTGCCAAGTTAAATTCTATAATATTTTTGTTATATGTTGCTACTAAATTTGATTTTGAAGTATAATAGATGGATGTGAAGACATCATTCCTACATGGGGATATGGAAGAAGTAATCTATATGAAGTATCCATAAGGCTTTCTTGTGAAGGGAAAGAAGGAGCTGGTATGCAAGATGAAAAAGTCTGTATATGGTTTAAAACAATCACCAAGGATGTGGTATCAAAAAATTGATACTTATATGATAGGACTTGGATTCACAAGAAGTAAAGAGGATCACTGTGTATATTTTAAATTAATTGGTGATCATTTGATTTATTTGGTATTGTATGTGGATGACATGTTGCTGATAGGAAACAACAAGGATTTTATCTAGGATGTGAAAACTCAATTGTCCTCTAAATTTGACATGAAGGATCTCAGTGCTTCAAATTTAATTTTGGGCATGGAAACTAAAAGAGATCGGAAAAAGAGGAAACTATAGTCAAATCATATAAAATATGTCGAGACAATATTGCATAGGTTTAATATGCAGGAATGTAAAATGGTCAAGGTCCCTATTCCTATTGGTGTAAAGTTATATGTGTATCAGTGTCCAAGGATATAGGAAGAGGAGGAGGACATGTCTCATGTTCCATATGCGAGTGCATTTGGCAATTTGATGTATGAAATGTTTTATACTAGACCGGACATTGCACATGCAGTGGGATTTTTGAGAAGGTATATTTCAAAACCAGGGAAGGAGAATTGGACAATAGTAAAAAGGGTTTTTAGGTATTTGTGTGGCACTGCTAGCTATGGGTTGTGCTACCAAGGAAGACTAGGATTGGACAGAGTGTTGAACATACATGGATTTGTGGATGCAGACTGTGCTAGAGATCTCGATCGTAGGATATCTACAAGTGGGTATGTGTTTAACCTGTTTGGAGGAGCAATCAAATGGATGAGAAAAAGAAAGGATGTAGAGGCACTTTCAACTACAAAAGTTGAATACATGGCAATCACTCATGGAAGTAAGGAAGCAATATGGTTACAAATATTGTGTTCAGTTATTGGGTTGGTACAACAAGTTGTAAGGATAGATTGTGACAGTCAGAGTGAAATTTTTATGGCGAAGAACCTGACTTATCATTCAAAGAAAAAGCATATTGATATTCAATATCACTTTGTGAGAGACATGGTTGAAGAAAAGAAAGTGTTGTTGATGAAGGTGGATACTTTAAAGAATGTTGTAGATTCATTAAAAAAATCTATGAGCATTGAGAAGTGTTGATGAATGCATCTATGTGAGACATTCTCCAAATTACAAACCTATGAGATGTGGATCATTGTAACTATGTGAGTCTTTCTCTCATCTTACAAACCTGAGAGAAATCCCCTAAGAAGGGTACGCAGTTCCTTCCTGAGACAGATCTAGGAACATAGAGATGAAATCCTCCATTTAGAGAGTTGAGAATAAATCCAGATGATTATCCAGTGGGAAAGGCGATTTGTTGAGTTAGACATTCATGTGGTTGAGCACAAGGTGAACGTGTGAAATCCCAAAGTGTTGGCTGCATCATCATGTGAACAGAAATGAAGATGATGTATTAGCCTCCTCTAAGTAGCAGAGTTGATGAGAAAACTCTAGATGATTCTCCTGTGTGAGGCAGCAGGAAAGAAGATATGTAGAGTGGATGTGCATGTGGATGAGCATAGGTGAACATGTGAAGATCTGGTTCTTTTGTGTAATGTAGTGAACTAGATATATGACATCCCTATGGATGTTCCCCTAGTGGATGAGCACTAGTGGGTGTATCATATCCTTTACTATATGTTGTTCAAGTGTCAGACCTGCCTATAACCCTAATTGTTATGTAAATGGTACAGGTCAGCCCCACCTTAATGTGATTAATAATAAATGTAAAAGAGAAATAATAATAATAATTATAATTATAATTATGTGACTTAGAGAGGTCAACCCTGTTGTGCTAATAGACACTTTTGTTGATAGCACAATTATAATATAAGTAAAGGAGTATTCCCCATTGTGGCATCATGTCCTTCTTGTGAGTTTGGAAATTTCAGCAAGTACACTTCTTTGGGAAAAGTGCACACCTATCTTGGGCGCTAGAGTTATAGGGTTTGAGAACCCTCTTGTGTGCTAGGGTTTATCTTGGTGGTGAAGGTATTTATCTTGAAGAATATAGAAAAGGATTTGGATGGGTTTTCTTTTGTTGTTGAGAAACTCTATGGTTTAATACTCACGGGATCTTGGAGACTTCTTTCGGATTGCTCGCCTCACTCCTTTGTCTGACCTGAACATATTTGCGCACAGAAAAAACTTGTTTACAATGGCTCAAAAGAATTTGATAGGAATATCTTACCAGTCGTATCAACCAATTAATCCGGGTGATGAGTGAAATTCAAACAAATCTACCACCGAATCTCTACAATTTAATTCATCGTGGGTTGATGGTAGAGGCTCAGAGGGTGATGTGTTATATCGATAGGTTCAAACGGTCCTTTTGATTTGTGCATGAATTAGAAACTAATGCAAGATTTTGGAATTAATTAGCCCTTTGAATGTGTCATATCTAGCGTTAAAACATCCCATTCTGTCGTTTTCCAAGTGGGCAAGTCGGGTATCGGTGATGCATGGTGAATGTTTCGTTGGCAACCTCATGTTTAGAACTTCCGACGACGATTGATTTTTTCGTTCGGAGATGATTTGGAAAAACTAACTCGGGGTGTGACTCAGGCCTCGACAAGTGCTAACGACTCAAGGGAAAACTCAATCATATGTTTAACCACTTTGGCAATGACACATGATAGGTGGGGGTAGATGGCTTGATCATGTATCCCAATCGGAGTCGTGGTTTTTTCAACAAGATGCATGTGTCAAAATAAACCTAGGATTGTCGATGCTGAAAAATATCGGGGTCAGCGGTCGGAGGAGGTAAAAAACATGTCACACCCTTTCTACAGACCTACCTTCTCAAAACTCTCATCGAGACCGAGAGTTTCGGGGCTCGGCTATCAGTGATTATTTTCTTCCTTCGTAAACACTTACTCCTTCAACCTTTTGTCGATGTCAAAGGGATCGGTCATCGGTGATATCCTTAGTGAATCTCATCACAAAAGAAAAACTCTCGTCTGTCGATGTCGATGAAGATCGGTGCTCGGCTACCTTGGTTCTCTTGAGCGATTTACTTTCATGCTTAATCCTTTCTGATGTCGAATTTCTTAAGTGCGTCGGGGAAAATATTTGGCTGTCGATTCTTTTGATTAAAAGTTAGTCTTTTTAAGTTAATAAAAGGCAACATTTTTCATTTTGAAGTAGAATCGGACAGTGCAAAAGATAAAGTGGTACCCAAAAAGTAAAATTTGGCATAGGATTTTTTAGGGTGTGTTGAGTGCTCAACACAATAATAGTGAGGATGCCTAACACCGAGGTATAAATTACATCACCCCACAACCATACAGTACATATTAACTTTATGGCCACCCTAAGACTAGATCTTGGGATACTTTGGTGAAAGGACAATGAGAATGAGCCCACGACCATGACTCTGGTATGAAGAAAATACACAACAACTTAATGGAAATATGAATGTGACTCGATAGGGTTATACTCATGACTTTGGAGGAACAACCGGTGATAATACACATAACATAACCCTACACCATTAATACAGAGCGATATATACCACATTCACTTATTATCCACAGAGACCCACCACGATTTTAACCAACAGAGAAACCAGTGAATGCACAAATCAAACAAAAACCAATTATTTTGCTTGTAATCCGAAACAATTACATTCATCACAGAGAGAAATATCACATATTTACATCGTTGAAATTTTCAGGAACACACAAATTCAAGCATTAATGAGCCATTGTTTGTTCATACACATAGCATAATTCATGGATGGAGTGAAAAAGAACCATACTTGTCACAAAGAGCTTAAAAGGGTGAGTTGACCGAGCCTTCTCCAAGAGCCTAAAATGTGGAGCTTCACAACTAACAATATGAAATGAAACAAGGAACAATGCTAGGGTGACGGCCCATAGGGGGAGTATGGAGTGACGTGCATTTACTACATGTTGCTTCCATCTCCAATCCTATTCAATTTGAGGTACAAGGCAGCCAAACATTCACCACTTCATTAAACCATGTATTCATTGCCCAAACAATTGAAATCTTCGACGATATCCCTTGCCCAATGTTCCACCCAAACATTCACACGTTAAATTTTGCCAAGTTCTATTCCATATCATATGTATTGCAATGTTATATGCACCCAAATCACATCTAATAAAAATTGCATAGCCACTAACCAACCATAGTATAATATTTAGGATTAGCACTAACATCACTTTTACTTTTCTATTTGCATATAACCTTTTACCATAGCTCAAACATAACTTCCTTTTCTTTAATATTTTTTTCATAAGTTTTCTTCCTTGTTTTGATTATGATGTCACTAACATATCTCTTGTATATATGTTGCTAGGTAGTCGATCATGATGATTTGTGACATAGTTAAATCATAGCAACTGTAAATACATGCCCATCATAACATAAACAATAATGCCTTGAATTGCATAAACATCCCATAAAATGCACCATCCACCTGTTATTATGTCAAAATGAAACCAAGATTGCATTGTCAACCATGTAGGACTGTGTAAGAAGCGTCGAAACAATAGCAGAAAAATGTGTGATATGTTTATCCTTGAACCTCCAGTCTACAAGGGAGTCCCACCTACTAGTATTATCTTATTAGCATAGTTTAAATAATAGGGATTTAGCAATACTTTGTAGGAGGAATTCATCGTTTTGGTTTTAATTGTCAACAAACTGGCGAATCCACAGAGAAATTTGTTTCCAACAGATTAAGAACTCAGAGTGTCTGGTTTCACAGACCAAGTAACATCATATCAAGAAGATATAAATCAGAATGATTATGCAACAGGGGGAAGTGAGCGGATTTAATGGAAAAATGATCGGGAATTTGGGAATAACTCATGGAAAGTGTTAAGTATGAGGGGGTTTATCCCTGTAAGCATAATCATTCAACTAAAATTCTCTTAACTTCAAGGAAAAAAAAATTATGCACTTGCTCTTTTGAATCTCGAAATGGATGAAGAAACGGACAGCAGAAGCGAGATGTAACCAACTATCTCATAAAACAGCAGTGAAAGAAGATAACAAATTCAATGATGTATTCAGGGGGGCACATCGTAACAACCGTGTACTCTTGATTGTTATTTATTAACAATACTTTGCAGAAGTGTCATTGTGGAAAAATTGATCCAACATTTTAGTTTGACAAAAATTGAAATCAAAAGAAAAAAAGGTCAGAAATGTCATAACAGAAACGAAAGAGAAAAATGGGAGTGAGAAGAATTTAAATGACAGAGATGGAAATAGAAGAAATGAAAACTACTAAAATGCAAGCACAATTGAAATGATAGAATTGAAAACTACTAATGTAAAAGCAGAAATGAAAACTATTGTAAAAGAAAAAATGAAAATTATTGTAAAAGAAGAAATGAAAACTATTGTAAAAGCATAAATGAAAACTACTGTAAAAGAATAAATGAAAACTACTAAAATACAGAAACATTCCAAACAGCGTTAAACTTTTCAAATTGGTTCCACATAATGTTTTAAGTGGGAACTGTTAGTAGGAAAACAATCGCTCTTGTAAGTCCTTTAGAATGTAATAGTTTGCACCCATGACAAAAGCGATCTTGAAAGGACCCATCCATAATTTTTGAAACTTTGAATGTCTTCCCCTATCAACATGACCTAAATCCCACAATAGTGATTTCTCATTGACTTTAAATTTGACAATTTTGACACTCTTGTTGAAATATTTTTTAAAAATCTGTTGTCTTTTCTTTATATTACCTAAGGCAAATGTCCTTTTCTCCTCTAAATCTAGGAGTGCATTCATCCTTTGTGAAACATCAGAAGAATTTAATTCTTCGACCTGTAGCATTAACCTTAAGAAAGAAATTTCCAGCTCAGTAGGAAAAATGGCTTCTTGACCACAAAAAAGTTGGAAAGGAGTGCAACCAGTGCTCACCTTGGTGGTAGTTCGATCTTCCCAAAGCGTGTAAGTGAGGAGAGTGTTCCATTGACGAGACTTATCTTCGATGAGCCTTTTGACAATTCTCACCGGATTCTTGTTGGTAGACTCAGCCTGCCTAATCCCTTGGGGGTAATAAGATGATAAGGTAAAATGTTTAACCCAACTTAGCTAAAAATTGGGTCAACTTTGAAAAAATAAAAGTGGGACCATTGTCTATAGCAATCTCTAAAGGAATACCAAATATGGAAAAAATATTATTTTCAAGGAAAGAAATCACCTAATCATCTTTCAAATGTTTAAGCGGGACAAGTTCATCCCATTTTTTTAAATAGTCTATGGCTGTCAAGATAAAGACTTGTCCTGGTGAAGACGGGGGATTAATAGGACCGATAAAGTCCAAACCCCATTTTGAAAAAGGAAATTCTGGGAGGACAGGTTATAACGGCATGGATGAAAGGCATTATTTCCCAACAAATTTTTGGCACTTGTCACAAGATCTCTAAAAAAACATAAGAATCATGAAAGATTGAATGCCAATAGTATCCTTTTCTAATAATCTTAAAATCAGTAGTTCTAGCAGAAAAATGACCTCCTACATGAATAACGGAATTTGAAGAACCATGAGTTTCTTGCAATAGTTCCTGTGCTTCCTCATTGTTTACATAGCGAAGCAACATACCATCAACAAATATTCTAAACAAGAAGTCTCCTATAATGATGTATCTAGCAGATTTGAGATGGAGCCTTCTTATTTGACGAGTGTCTAAGTTATCTGGACATATTTGATTTTGAAAACAGTAAAATGAATTCTTATACCAAGGATGTTTAGACACAGGAAGGATCTGATTATCAATGTAGAATAGTGTTGATAGAGAACTATCTTGTTCATCAATTTCTTCACTAGTTTCAGCATGTTGAGCTAAGTGAAGGGCTAAGTCACTTCCCTTGATGGTGGTAGAATTAATGATAGTTAAATCATGCTCTTGGATCTTGGCAAGCCAATGTGCAAGCTTCTATGAAAGATAAGTTTGTGAGAGAAAAAAACTTGACAGTGGGTAAAGGGACTTTTACCTAAGATGAAGTGGCAAAAATTTTCAACAACTGTAACAAGAGAAAAAGCATGTTTTCAATAAAAGAATATTTAAAATCATCATCAAAAAATATTTGACTCATGTAATCCACTGGTTTTTTGTTACCTTGGTCATCACTTTGCATGAGGATAACAGAAACTGCTACCTTTGTGGCATTGGTATATATCATAAATTATTTCTCAAAATCTGGCTTCGCCAGAACCAGTGCAGAACTAATTACTTTCTTGATCCCTACAAAATCATATTCGACATCATCTGTCCAATAAAAGGAACGATCTTTCTTAAGAAAATTATGAATTGGCTTGACCATTACACCAAAATCAAGAACAAACCTACGAACAAAGTTAATAACCCCCATAAAAGCTTGAACCTCCTTCTTGGAAGTGGGAGCAGGGAGATTTAGGATAGCACTAATCCTTTCAGGATCAATGCTTATTCCTGAATCAGAGACAATGTGTCCAAGGAGCTTTCCCTTGGTAACGCCGAAAATGGACTTAGAAGGATTTAGAGAAATGCCAAATTTTCTACATCGCATGAGAACTCTTTTAAGATGACCAAAATGATCTGATCGGTTTTTAGAGTACACGGTTAAGTCATCAAGATTGATATGAATAATCTTGTCGATCAAATCATTGAAAGCTATTTGCATATCTCTTTGAAAAGTGGCACCTGCATTGGATAAGCCAAAAGGAATGTGTTCATAAGAAAAAGTGCCCCAATGAGTAATAAAAGTGATTTTATATTTATCTTCCCTTTTTACCTTGATTTGATTGTAACCAGAGAAACCATCAAGTAAGGACATCGTCTGTGACCCTGCAACCTGCTACAAAATCATTTCCATATTAGGGAGAGGAAAATGACCTTTTATACTAGCTCGATTCAATGCGCAAAAATCTACACATAATCTGATTTAACCAGTTGTTTTTCGAACGGGAACCAAATTAGAAACCCATTATGAATACTTAACCGGAAAGATAATCCCATCCTTCAAGATTTTTTCCAACTCCTTTCGAATAGTTGCTTCCAGTGCAGGGTTAATAGGTATTTGTTTTTTCCTAACTAGTTTTATGCCCTCCTTGATAGGAATGGCATGTTGTATAAGAGAAGGATCAAAACCACGAAGATCTTCATAAGACCAAGCAAAATCATCTTTAAATTCACGAAGCAGCCTAGAAAAATTCAATTTTTCTTCATCAGAACATTGGGAACCTATTTTAACATACTTTGGAGACTCGGGTGTTCCAATGTTCAAGGAAATGGTTTCACCCACTTTCCTTTTTTACTCCTCTTATTTATGTTTCTCTTTGTTGCCTACATCACTAGATGAAAATGAATTTTCTAGAGGAGTCAAGACTTTAGCAATCTTGTTATCTTCCATTGATATAATTTCCTTAGGCTTATAAGGTTCATTTTGAATGAAAGCACAGATGCTCTCATCACTAGGGAA